>CBVK0110082653.1:0-46013 GCA_900067695.1 Picea abies
CCATCTCATTGAGAGGATGAGGATTTATCTCAGCCCTTAATATATTTGGATATAGGGTTTTCACTTTCTCATTGAGATAAAAGAAATCAACTTGGTGGTTGGGCATGTCTTTTTTAAGAGAGAGGGAAAACTTTATCTTGGAGAAGGAGTTTGCTTGAGGGTTTGATGGAGAATTTTTCCAGAGAGGACGAAGGAGAATTTTACAAGAGGATTGTCTAGCTTCCTTATCATTTTGTAGAGGCCAAGACTCATATATGACGGAGACTCCTTACAGGGTGACACAAAAGTGATGCATGCAATAGTATGATTGACACAAAGGCTTATGTAGGGGTTATTTCTCAATCATTTTGGTTCACTGGTTTGGTATAGGGCCGTAAAATTGTTCTAGAAGTGTATTTTTGGGGTTTACTAGGGAATCTGATTGGATCAATCCATTTGTAATAGATCTTTATATTATTTATGTTGAATAATAATAAAATTCACAAATTGAAGAACGGGTTTTCCCACATTGGGTTTTTCTCAAGGTTATTTTACCCAAAAATACTTATGTACTTCAGGTGATGTGATTGTTGTTGCCTTCTACATTTTTTCTAGATTTATTTTTTGTTGTGAATTTTAATTTTGTGAAGAAACCTAGCAGTGACCTTACAAAGAACAATTTCAGAAAGTTATTTTAAGTGCTAAGTGATTTATGAGTGATATATTGTTGGAGTTTTTTGGTTCACCTTGTTGGGTTTTAGTGGATTCACAACTACAAGGATAGACAAAGATAGTTGTGTCTATGGTTGGGTGGAAAGAGGCTAACCCATCAGTAGTTTCCAATATATCTTAAATTCTCATATAAGTGTTTCGGTGTTTTATATATTCCATGATAAGTTCATTGGTGCTATGGAATTTATATTTTGGTCATATGAAGAATTTGATATTTTGTTCAAGTAGTGGAAAATATATTATGTTATTTTCTCTCTAATAGTCTCTATTTTTAAAGGTTGTTGTAAGTGATTAACTATAAATCTGGGTAAGAACAGAGTGATGTTTGGGCATATGCAGCCATTTGTATGAATAAATCTCATGTGTTAGTAGTGCGGACTAAGTTGTTAATGTATTCACAGAGCGTTTGAAAGTAAGAATGCATGATTCTTATTAAACAAATGTTTCTCCTTATAATATTGAAGTTGTAGATCAGTTCTCGGAGGTGACATGTCTCTGGTTAATGGTCAAGCCTTAAGACCTTCTTGGAAGGCTTAGTCGAATGCTAAATGACCTATGGAAGCATGGGTCAAGTCCTTAACTTCCATCCAACATGATAAGCTTGACAAGGGGGTCCTGGAATGAAAGATGGACTATAATTTTTGTCTCATAAGCCTAGGGTATTTAGTTGAGAGGATAAGGTATTTTAACATGAGGAATGTGTGAAATAAATTGAAATCAGGAATATGTGTTTTGTATTTAATTTATGTATTATTAAGACATGGTAAGAATAGAATCCTTACCTGGATTAAAAGCTTTAAATGTTGGTTTTTCCTAAATAGTACTAAAGATTTGCATGATTTTAGGTGGGTAGTAAGTCCTGGTAAAAACAAAAAATTTATTATGGGAAGTTTTATTTCCAAGAAATTTAATTTTCCAGAAAGTAACTCAAATAAATGAATATATGTGTTTATATATTTTAATATGGTTTCTCGACAAAATTTACATCCTGGTAATTATCTAAAATTACCATTATCTTCCTAATAAGTTGAACATTAAGAGGAGGAAGCCTTATATTATAAACCATGAATTTTATATCTTGTGTACGTGAGTGGACAAGCTTAGAATTTTTCCCTTTTTCTAGGCAAAGAAATATTTTTGCTAAGTTATCAGTAATATGAATTTGGACTGTATAGAGGTTAACTCTATAACTCTGGAGAAATTCCTATTAGTGTATTTTTTGTTATTTTTTTTAATGCGTGGGAATTATTTTTCCTTTCTCTCAATGTTTTAATAATATTAAACCCCACCATGTTATCGGCACCAGGAGATGGAGACGGGAATGCACATGTGATAAGTAATATACCTAGGGCTGATATAATATAATAAAATCCCATCAGGTTATCGGGCATCAGGAGATGGAGAAGAGAAGGTGTGCGTGTATGTGATATAGTCAGGGGTTGACATAATATAATAATATTGAACCCCTTTGGAGTATCAATCAATAGGTGTTGGAGAAGGAGACGAGTGTGTGGTAAGCGATAGACCCAAGGGCCGATATAATATAATAATATTAAATCAATTGGAGTATCAGGCACCGAGAGTTGGAGAAGGGATGGTGCATGTGGTAAGTTATATGCACGGGGGTTGGTGCAAACATATGATAAATCAATTTAATAAACCTAGGTGCATTATAATATATAATATTATTATTAATCCCCCACCAAAATATCGGAGCTAGGGGAATGGTAAAAAGGCATGTTTGGAAAGTAACATACTCGAGGTTTCGGTTAAATAAAATTTAAGCAATAAACCCTATCGAGATATTGGGATCCCAAAGTAAAAGGGGAAAGTAAACTCTCGACATTTACCAGGCTAGTGAAATAGATTAAACAAAAATGTCATTACATGGGGTATTAAATTAATGAGGATTAATTAGTAATAATGTGGACTAAATAAACAAAATCCTAAGGATTGGGATCAAAATGTAATGATTAAATAACTTAATAATATTATAAGGGTGGAAGGTGTTGCACCTAGTTCAGTGGCACGTAACCCTACCACATCGCATACTTTCCATGTATGGTGACACGTAGTTTCCTCATGTGATGCCATATCACCTACCATGTGGTAGTACATGGGCTTGTTATTCTCAATAAAATCTTTAAAGGGCCATAAATTTTGATCCGGAGTCTAGGGTTAAGAAAAATTTTGATATCGTCAGAAAGCTCTTGATGAGCAAAAGACGATGGTTTCCTCAAAAGGAGGTTTCGAGATGGGTAAGGAAAATAAAAATCATGATACCCCACCCCTTTAAGAGAACCTAAGGAGTGGACAGGTTATAGAGTGGTATCAGAGTTGAGTTGCAAACACTAGGCCTACATAGGCCAGAGAACAATCACAAGACTAGTATATCGAGGCTAAAGATGATCTTGTTGGAAAGATTTTTATGCCTTTAAAAGGTTTGTATATTATTTGCAAAAGTTCCTTGAGAAGGAATACTTCATATTGAGATTTAGTTTCAAAATTTCTTGCAGCAGCAAATGTGCATGTTTATATGCAAAAGAAAAGAAAAAAAAAAGGTTGCCTTGATAAGAATGATAGTTACTCTTACAAGAGTGGGAATATGTTGATAGACCTTCATAGTAAGACTTGAATATGAATGACAAAAATGGAAGAATTGTGTTATAGGGCGGCATGAGTCTAAAGAATGGATGACTTAAGTTGTTTTATTTAAGTATAATGTTGTCTATCCTCTTGGATAGACAAAGCCTCTTGCAATTATGATGGTTGTTTATATAAGGGATAATACCCTTATAGAAAAAAACTCCTTATGGTTAAAGGAATCGAGTATGAATTGATAGAATCCTTGGCAGTGATAATTATTTCTTAAATAAAATACTAAACCTTGTATGTATAACTCCTCATGATTAGAGGGCTGATGGAAATATTGTAAGGTCAATATGAATGACCTGTGATGATTGAAACCCGTGGCATGGATAATATATTTAAGCCAAAGAAAAAGGTGTCCTTTGGATTGTTTCTATTCCTCGTAGAAGAGGTAAAATGATAGGGGCATGTGATCAAGTTTATGATCTCATGGATGTAACAAGAAAATGTATATGCCTATTGACCTGAGTGCTTGTTTGTGCATGAAAATGAAAGATATGGATATGCTTTAATGCATATTGTAATGGTTGAGCATGTATTTAACATGCACACAGACTTATTGCAACATGTGGTGGGTTGTAAAGGATGGCATGTTGATGCGAAATTTTAGTTGATGATGACCTAATATCAGCAAGAATGTTAGCAACAGGAATAAAATGTTGATGATGTTAATGGTTGTAACCTTAGGAAGATAAGGAAAAGGACTAGTAAGAATAATGATCCAGAATATAATAAAAAGAGTGCTTGGACATTCCCCTGAAGGCTAATGGGATAGATGAAATCTAGATGTGGATGATATCCATAAGGGTATGGCTTAGTATACTCATGTAACAGAGGGAGGGAATTAGGAAAGGATTCCCTTGATAAAGGTTTGTTGACCAAACATGAATTTAGGCATGAAGAAAGATAGAGATTTGGAATTTTAATGCCCTGGGTAATACTGTAATTAACTATTTGTATTTCCTAAATTGTGGAATGATTTTGTAGTAGAAGGAAAAGAGTGGTATCTTTTTGGTTGTTTCCATGTAGCGAGGGAAACATAATTATGAATATGCATGTGATACTTGTCATGTGATTGACTGTAATGTCTCGTCAGAAAGGTTGATATTAAGATCGAATAAATGAGAATGAATGATATAAAAATGTGCAATTGATGCACATGCATATGTGTGTGTGTGTGTGTGTGTGTGTGTGTGTGTGTGTGCACGTGCGCACGCTCAAAGGCATGGCATGACTGCCTGAATAAGTGGATTGTGAGGCAAGATGTGTACTTGCAAGGTTGGAGTAATGTTATGTATGCATGGTTGACCCTACTTTGAGGGGTTTGATTGATTTAATTAAATGTTATCTTGAAAGAGGGGGATGCTATATTCCACTCCTCAGAAAGAGCTAGTGAAAATGTTGAAAGAAAGCAATGAGTAAGAATGTTATGTTGTTATGATAGAAGACAATATAATGATGCCTTTAAATTTTTCATGTGAATGATTATGAACAATGATTAATAGAATAATTTGTAAAGGAATATGGATGTGAAATCCTAATGTGCGCCCATGGTGGACACACCCATTATGATTTTTACCCCCCAGCCTAAGGGTAACTAAGGAGATGATGTCTTGAGGCCTGCAAGTTGCAGACATGGAGTGTCAAGAGTCAGATGCATAGCACATCCCACAGAGCCCCTCTTCTTCACCACAACTCACCATCATCATCATCGGGGGTAGAGCAACATCCACTACACCAGCCTGGCTCCGAGAAGACATCAGTTCTTGCTTCATGATGTAACAAGTCCAGTTTCATGGTTAATGTCACTTTAATATTTGAAGCATTTAAGCATGTTGTAAAGAGTCCTTTATTGATTATGGAATGTTTGCTTGGAAATTATATCTTTTGCTTAATTTCACCTTAGTGGTTGACATGGTATCCTAGTAAGTTGTTCACTCTCGAGAAAAGGGTTGCTACTGGGTGGTTTCCTTGAAGGGTCATTGTATAATTCCTCACTTATATTTACCACTTTACACACTTCTTCCCCTTCTTTTCCTCATATTTTGGGTTTTTGGGTGCATTGACCCCAAGAAGGGTTTATACCTCATTTCATGGGAAGAATGAGCTAAAGGATTGGAAAAAGTTGCATTGCAAATAAAATGAACTCAAGGATGTAGCACACCCTCTACAAAGGCACCCATAAATGAGAATATATGAACCCTTGATATGTCAAGAAACCCATGCCCAAAATTCTTCCCCCAATCCACCTCATACTCATTGCATGATCTATATAGGGTCTTCTTGGGAAACATTCCTTGACTTGTGGATTGGCTTACCCAATAGGGCACCATGACACCCCTTCCATACCTAAATTTGGAAAATTTTATAAGGTCTTTTAGCATTTGTTTAATTTGAAAAGGGGGGATTTAATGCACTTGTTAGGTTGGTTCTTGTATTAAATGTGGATTACTTGGCATGATTCATATGAATTGTGAACCCTTGGAGGGTGTACTTGTTTTTCTTTGCAATACCTTGCCCAATGAAATCTATTCATGAAGGGACTATGCCACTTGGACCTTCATAGGGGCTTGAAATCCTATTCATGAAGGGACTATGCCACTTGGACCTTCATAGGGGCTTGAAATCCTAGAGGATGGATGTCATACCCCACACATGGGAGATCATTAATGATGATAATTTCACCTTGAGGATGGACTATATTGCTTTTGGAGGCACCTTGGCATCATTGGAGGATGAGATTACACCCCTTTTCCACTTGGATATAGCCATTGGAGGCCTAAGACATCACCCACTATCCCTTGACGTCATCTTGGAGGCTAGGGTTTGATGGATGATGTGGTTCTAGAGGTGGTTTGACAGCTGAAGGCTCATGGCATGGAACATTTACACACAAGATCATGACACACGGACTTTAGAGGCCCAATGTTCCACTAATTGAGGTTATACGTCACATTCTCTATCCCTAAGTCACCCTCCTAGGGCATGATGTCACCCTTTTTAGGGTTTTACTTTATATAATTTCATTTTTGTAAATTTCAAAAGAAAATAAAGGGGGTCGACCCTCTTCTGATTTGTTGATGACATTTTTAAGTGAACAAATTGTTTTTGATGGCCTCATATAAATAGAGGACCATCTCACTTTCATTTTTCATCATTCATCACTAACCATTTGTGAGAAAAAGCCTAAAAACAATTCCCTACTTGGATATCTCTCTGTTCTACACTTATGTGACTTGCTTGGAGGATCAATTTGTGGATACTTTTGCTGATTTTTGGATAGAATTTCAACAATTAGGGTTTTATCTCATGCCATCTTGGTGAAGTAAGTGAAATTTATGCAATTCTATCTTTGTGATATCAATGTTTCATGTTAATTTCTCTTTTTCATGCTAGACATCTTGCTTGGAAAATCCCTAAGATAGGAGCATAAGTGCTTCCTCCTCTCAAAAGGTTAATTTTGTCCAAAATTTTTGAAGGAATCCTTGAAAGGGTTAGATTCCTAAATCCCTAAAGTGATAGCACTTTAGGATTTTATCCCTGGACATTGATTTTAACCTAGTTGAAGCATCAAGAAGGGAAATTTTTTCTAGAGCCCAAAAGTAATTTCACTCTAGCAGTCCTTCTCTTTGAGGTTTAAACCCTAAGGTGCTAATGTGATAGCACTTTAGATCTTAAGCCCCACTTCTTGGTTTCTACTTGTTAAATCTTCAACAATTGTTGTATTTTTGTTATAAAGACTCCATAAACCTCAAAGACACTCATCTTATTGTTGTCTCTATTGGTGAAATTGATCAACAAATACTCTCTTTCAATTCTCTCAAGATTTCTACTAATTTTTCTAACACTAACACTCACTAACTCTCTAGTAAACTTCTTGTTGTTACAAATTTTTTCTACAACCATATTAACACACTCTTATTTGTTGCATACACTCTTGAAAGGGTGGCCTAACTTTCTCATAATTTCTCTTAAGTAATTGGATAATGTTCTATGTGATAAGAGATTCATTTGCTTGGTCAATTGTTGTGATTCTAAGCTCTTTTTATTGTTGTTGTTACAAATTCCTATTGTTGCTATAAGACTATTGTGTTGCTGCAAATTTGTACCATCCATTGCAATTTCATTGTCTAGTGTCTTATGAGGTATTAAATGCATGTTTGAACTTGGAAATCATCACATATATTCTATAAATTGTTGTTGTTCTAGGAAAGTACCCAAAAATCCTTATACCTCTTAGTCTCCTTGACCTAGAATAATATTCAACTGATCAAGAGAGGGGGAAATAGGCCTGGCTACTTTACTTACTACTTTGATCCCTTGAGGTCACCGGGGAAGCCTCCCCTATGGTGGACCTCCTCCATCACTAAAATGAGGGAATTTCTTACTAAGGTGACAGTGGTATGATTTTCCGTAGTTATGCAAATTTGGGGGACTTGTGTTGGGCTTTGCACAAGTACAAATCTTGTGATAACAATGTTGAGGCATAAGGTTAAGAGCATGAAAGAACAGTGTGAATGCAAGTTTATAGAATAAATGTGCATGCATGAATGTGTACACTAGAATGCATAATGAATATGTGCATGCCTAAAATTCTTTAGGTATAATTGGGTAAGTAATTAAAATGATGAAGTTGATGCTAACTCGTGGATTGAGGTCATTTCAGATAGTGATGAATATGCAACAAGAGAATTGCCTATTGAATAAATCCTGTGTGGAGGAACTGTGTAGAGACTTTGTTAAGAGAACAAAGTCATAACATTAATGACTACTGGAAAACTAGGCAGTGGATTGCAATCCTATTTATCTAATAATAATGGATTACATTTTAAAATATAATGCATGTGTGAAAGACATGCAAGTGAATGATATTACATTTTAAAATATAATGCATGTGTGAAAGACATGCAAGTGAATGATTAATCATTTTCATTCCATTTATGGTTAAGGTGTACAAATGCACTACAATAAAGTTGAATTATGAGATTATATTAATGTTGTAGTATGTTGTTATATCCAGGAAAGGTCAAGATGAACTTGACTGAAACTTTTCAAAGAATGGAGCAGGCACATCGCAAAAGGGGACAAAATTATAGAAGCAAAGAAGGAGAAAAGGAGGAACATTGTTCTCACTCTAAAACTCTGATTTATTTAACATAGTGGTATGCTATAAAATAACAGTTGTCAAAGTAGAGAAGAAGAGATTAATCGATGTGTTTAAATGTTATTGGTTAAATCCATGTTTTGTAAAGACAGAGAGGCATTGGGAATAGTTCAATTAAGTTGAAAATCCCAAATTTTTCAAAGGAGTTGGAAAAAGGGAGGATCCCTTTATTCATTTCTTGTTGATTTTTTGTATTTCTCTACGATGAGAAAACTGACATGTTGTTATGTGTGAATGATTTCAACATGACAATGTTGATAGCTGTATGACTATAGAAACAACATAAATATTAATGTTGTTTTCACTCATGAAAACCTTGAGGGAAATGTGATAGAGTGCATATAGATATGTTGGGGCATATTTGAACATGTTTTGTTGATTTAAATGTTATGGTACATACATTCTTATTTAACAAGACAACTAATACAATTGTGAATGTGATGATGCATGTTATGTGTAGGAAAATATTAGAGCTATTGGGAAAGACAATTGCCAATGCTGGGAAACCTCAAGAAAAGGATAGATACAAGAAGGTTGTTGTTGAAAGAATTGATGAAGGAGCCTTAGGATCTCTCATGAAGCACCACTGATGAGATACTATTAGATAGGGTGTTGGCAACCAGATAAGGTATAAAAGTTTTCATGTCTATGTGGCATGAAGAATTTGGATCTTATATTCAACAGTCAATTATTAGTTCTTCTAGTAGTGAAAATAAAAGGGATATTTCTATTGAAGAAGTGGAGGAATATTCAATTACATATGAGTCTTCTTCTAATTCTTTTACCCAGAAAGATGGCGTTGGGCATTACATTAATGATGAAATTAATGATAACAAGGCTTTGGATACATTTTCCATTATTTCGTATGTCTCAATTAGATGTTGTTATGATGAATTTGTTGTTCTAAGTTCTCATAAAAATCAGGTTAACTATGAAGAAAGCAGTGTTGATGGTCAAACACAAGCAACTATTTATGGGAACTTTCAGCAACCATTTCTTGGACTTGGAAAACCAGCATATCAAAGTGATGAAGGTTTTCGAATATATTATGAGGAAACATTTTTTTTCAAAATTGGATCAAGATGTATCTTCTACATAATCTATGATTGATTATGGTCGAGATGAGGAATTATCCGTGCATCATCATACTCTTGAAAAATTTGCTACTTTAGGTTACAGTGAAATAAAGGATGAACCTTTGAAGGAAAATGAAGAGACTGTTTTAAATTATTCTTTACAAGATGCACAACTTTTCGATCCACCTATTTATGATGAGTATTATGACCTTGATGATGATTTACACGAGAAACAAGTAGTATTTTCCTCTTCTAAAAATTCTAATCAACCTAATTATGATAAAGATGTGCTTACTCTGCAAGATCAATTTTCTTCTCAACCATTTTTAGTTACAAAGTCTCATACAAAAATTATTATTCAAAAGGAACTTGAGCATGCCTTTTCCTTTAATGATCCTCCATTGTTTGATGGTTATGAGGAAATCAATGTTGAAGGTCATGAACAAGTATTTCTCCTTTTTTTCTAGAAATATTGAGCAACATATTCAAGATTTCTTCAATCCTTTATATGGAATCTTTCATCCAGAAATAGAAGAATCCAGCAAGAACAAATCAGCCATGGAAGTCAAATTAAATAATGTATTGTTACTTATCCATCAAGGTATGGTTCTCATGTTTTAGCATATTATGTAGCGGTCTATATGAAGTCAAATTGGATTAAAGAATTTTCGGTCATTCATTTTGTGAAGGAAGAATTTCAAAACTTTAAGTATGGGATTCAAGATTCTAACTTGTTGCTATATTTTTTCAGTTTCTACTATCATATTTGTACTTAAATATGGAGGTCAGTTTCAACTTGTTAATCATTTCCTCATATGGATTCACTGGAAATATGATTACACATTATTACTTGGTTCTCATCTAAGTAGAGTAGGGGTGTGTTGAATAAGTTCTTCATTCGAGCATTTCATTTTTAGTTTGTTTATACATTAGATCAATAATAAGACTCCATCACCCAATGGATTTGGCATTGTACAAGAGATGGGGATTTTCAGATTGCATTTTGCTTACATAGTGGTTTGTTTCTTCTTGCATTTTTTGGTTTGCATGATGTAGATGTTTTTTAGAATAGATTGAGGGTGGCATAAACAAAGAAATAAGACACACGGGTCTATTGTTCTTAGCACCTCACAGGGAAGTTCTACCCCCAGTTGGAGACAATGTTAGATCATAGGCCTGCACCTCTTCCTTTTAGTCCTCCATTATCCCATCCATATTTCAACCTAGTTTTTACTTAGTTTTTCTTCAATGGTGTGTTGAGTCATTTTAATTTGTTTTTATCTTCCTATTTGGTTTTCATCATTTCCTTGATCTTTATAAGGTTAATACAAGTCATGATTTGAATTGAATAAGCCGAGATCTACACTCTTTCCCTACACGACGCTCTTCCGATCTCACTCATCTAAGTAGAGTAGGGGTGTGTTGAATAAGTTCTTCATTCGAGCATTTCATTTTTAGTTTGTTTATACATTAGATCAATAATAAGACTCCATCACCCAATGGATTTGGCATTGTACAAGAGATGGGGATTTTCAGATTGCATTTTGCTTACATAGTGGTTTGTTTCTTCTTGCATTTTTTGGTTTGCATGATGTAGATGTTTTTTAGAATAGATTGAGGGTGGCATAAACAAAGAAATAAGACACACGGGTCTATTGTTCTTAGCACCTCACAGGGAAGTTCTACCCCCAGTTGGAGACAATGTTAGATCATAGGCCTGCACCTCTTCCTTTTAGTCCTCCATTATCCCATCCATATTTCAACCTAGTTTTTACTTAGTTTTTCTTCAATGGTGTGTTGAGTCATTTTAATTTGTTTTTATCTTCCTATTTGGTTTTCATCATTTCCTTGATCTTTATAAGGTTAATACAAGTCATGATTTGAATTGAATAAGACACATCCCCATGGTTATGTCATTGTTGGGTGCAGACAGGTTAACTTAGGCCTTTTGATACAAAAATAAAATGTTTGCAAGAATTCCCCTATTCTTGCAAACAACAGAAAAAACGTTGTTTTGTGAGTTTTAACGTTCAAAAAATATTCAAAACTTTGAATAACGGTGTGTTCACGCCTCGCATGCATTTGCATCTCCCTGTGCACTCGATATTGTGCATTTTTCCACCAGTTTAACAATCATTACAAAATATGTGCTAAGGATCATGCATGTCTGTGCCTTAAGTTGTTATTATTGCAGGGTTGTGTGCAATTATCATTACAGGTGGTAAATGAACCTGAAACAACACATACATTTGACCATCACTTTCATCAAGAGAAACCCAAGAGTGTTGTAAATTGAACGTAACATAGCCAATAGGGCTGAAACTATTCGAAGCAGTCCCGGAAATAATAAATATGTTTATCAGAGGAGAATGGTTTTAATTTATATGTGCTTTAAATGGGCATTACACAGGAGTGGTTGTGCTCTTCGCACATAATTTGGATGGGTTTCAGACTCAAATCAGGGACACCATAATTCACATTACAGAGCACTTCACCATTGGGGTCTGCACTCTCCTTATTAGTGGTGATAGATGGTTTAAAAAGGAAAAAGTGTTAGCTGAAATCTGCAACAAATTTCTCGTGACAGAACACCAAAACCATGATTGGAGTCAGGGAATCTCAATTATGTGGATTAAAGAAGAGTGGAGGGGAATTATGACTGCGGTTCAAAGTTATATCATAGGAGAAGGTAGATTCTCAATCGTTCACTGTTATCACATTCAATTCCTTATGAACTTAAATGGTGACAAGGAACTAAACCTTCCCTTCTATTTGCTTAAGAGCTTAACTAAAATTTCTTAGAGAGTCTAGAATTACTATGAATCTTCTCATAGAAGCTTATATCACCAAGGGTTCATTAAATTTTGGTTAAATTTTCTTTAAAAGAAATAGAAATTTCTTGGAAGTGTTTTCTGGAGTCTTTAGGGTTACATGAGAAAGGAAAGGAAGTGATCCATGACCATAAGAACAGAGGGATGAGGCTAACCAAGAATCTAGGATTTATCCTAAACTTGGGTGTTCATTGAAAGCTACCCAGCAAGCCAAAAAGAAGACCACACCTAAAAAACAGGGAACCCGATCTGAGAAAGCAAAATAAATTACTCCACCAAGAGAGGAAATCCCTCGAAGACAATTAAGGTCCTCTACAACAAAAGAGAGAGATATGGAAAGTGGAAAAGTGTATGTCATGAATTATATCAGACAAGGAGAAGAACAAGTAATCCCAGCAGGCCCACTATCACCTAAACATTCTGAGGATAAAACTATGCCCACTACCATGCAGCAAGACAAAACTCCCAAGTCAAGAACTAGTAGATACGGGTGAACTAAACCAACCATTCATGAGATTGTTGCAACATAATTTGTGTCAGTAAACACCCTGATTGAGGAATCCTCTGAGGCCAAGCAAAGTAAAAAGAGGAAAGGGAGAAAGTTCCCTGGAATTCCCAGCAAACCCAATAAAAAAACCATGCTCACAAACCAATTAAGGTTAAACTCCAAGGCATTGTTTAATCCATCCTTAAAAGACCAAAATCCCATAGTAATTGAGGATGAGGAAACTGAAGAAGACCTCTATGAATTTGAAAATATAGAGGAGATGGATATACATGCATTGAAAGGGATGACAGGGGATAAGGCAAGGTATAAATATAGTAAAGGGGAGACCTCAGGTGTAAAATATGATGTAAAAATAGAGTACCCTACAGATATGGAATCAGAACAAAATGTGATGGACTTTGGTCCAAACCCTGAGCAGGACTCTGATGACATAACTCCAGATGCAGAGTTGGCCCTTGAGCAGGTTCCCCATGATGTCAAACCAAAGATCAAAGGAAAAATTTTGATGATGCAGGAACCTGTGAGAGAGACTATTGATAAAAAAATCTGAGAAAGCACCTAGATATGAAATGAGGCCAAGGAAATCCAAGATTTCCATTGACCTCGATAAAATTCTTATAGATGAAGAGTAGGAGCTCAAGAATGGAAGAAAAGTAAAGACATTAATCAAGCCAAAAGTTGAAGCTGACAAGGAGATGGATGAAAACCACCAGGTGCAAGCTCTCAAGCAACAAACTGATGAAATGGGGCAAAAAATTCAGAGTCTACAACAACAAAAATAGGATCTTGAGATGCAACATAATAAGCTACAAAAAAAGTTCAAAAGTTGCAAAAGAAGCATAAAAAAACATGCATGTTCTTGAAGGAAATAATATAAGTGTCCACTATTGTCAAAGGGTAAGGGAATTTGAGATCTTTGCTAGCTTAGTATACAACTTTTCAAGGTTGATCTCCAGTTTTTGGTCTAAGTGTACATCCATGCAAAGTTGAATTCCAACAACAACTTATGAAGACTTTTTGCTATGCATATGTTTTACTTCAGTTATCAACAATAAGTTCCAGTTGCATTAATAGAATTTTGTTTTGGTTTAGTCAGAGGCACTGCTGCCACTTGTAATAAGTTGTTATTTTGTATGAGAACAATGTTTTTGAGGTTGAATTAAGGGGGATTAATGAACTGACACTTCAACTCAACTCCACTCAGTCTAAACAAATGTTTACGGATTGTAATTAGGAAATAACAGTGAATTTGAACCTACAGGATCTGATTGTGATGTAAAGTTGAACTTTATAATTTAGATCCTAGATAGGTAATCGAACCCTCTCTCGATAGAAATAAATAGATGGATTTTTTAATGTAAAAGGGTTTAGTTTTTGGAGGGATCAAGCATCAGGATTTTGGATGGGCCTTGAAGCATAAAATTGCTAAGTTTCCCACCTAGTGAATATAAATTTTTGTGACAGACTGTGTTTTCTCAAATCTTGTGTGTCTTCTTATCTGATCTAGATGCAAATTGAAATGAATCCAAAGTGTTGTTTCTTTTCCTCTCAGTTATTGTCTCAATAAACTATTTATTGTCATGCAACATGATCTCAGCTATTGTTTCAGTGAATAGTTTATTGTAATACAACTTGTTTGGATGATTTGTGTCCAAGTACATGTTTTGTATCTGAAATATTATTTAAAATTTCATACAACAAGTAACAAATTGTATGATTGTTTGTATTTCATTTGTTTTATTCTTCATATATTTATCTTCTCACCAAAATGCACGCCGCCAGCTAAGGGAAACCTTATAGTGATATTGTTGAACACTCCAACTAGATCATTGTCCTTGGAAACCTATCTATCAGCAGAACAAAAAACTTAATTCATAAAAAGAAATCATTCCAACACTTGATGTGGCCTAGCTCTGTCCTTTAGCAGTCAAGTGCAGACCTCGGGACCAACTGAAAGATAGTGAGATAAGTAAATGTGGCATCCATATGGATACAGATCCATTAATTGCACAGATAAGTAATGTGCTGAAAGTATATTTCCTCCTGAATTATGAACAATAATATATATTTATGCATTAAAATGATGTTAACATGCATGTTGCTTGATATTTGTTATAGGCGTGTGTTGGAATTATAGGGGTCTATAAATAGACCAGATTGTGAGAAAAAAGGATAATATGGGACTATAATATGATCTGAAAATCCATAGATGCTAGATTATTCTTTAAACACACATGTTAACATCTAACCTGATTCAAAATATTTCTTGAACAAATTGCAAGATTTGTAGAACACCTATGAATATTTTACTTATCCAAAACTTCTTAAAATGATGAATAATTTGTAGAATGAAGTGAGATAACAGAGCAGGAAAATAAAATAACTAATAATACAAGACTTGAGACAAAGTTCACCTCTCCTAGGCTACATCTCCAAGTCCCCTTCAATAGTGAGATTGCTCTTCAATAATCTCAAATATCAAAAATTACAATGAAAATGGACTTACAAAGACAAATTTGAAGTCACTCTTCAATTACATTGCTCAACCCTAGAAACATAGGTAATCATTGATTTCCTCTCGAAATTCTAAGAAAAATGAGTATAAACTCAACTATATTCTAAGCAGGCTCAATAAGACCCCCTTCTTCATGCAAAACAATGCACTCAAATTCTCATACAAGTAAATTTGAACTAAGATATTCATAGACATCATCTTAGCACAAAATAAAAATTATCATCATGCTCCTCTCAAAAAACTGAGAATAATGAGTATAAACATGACTATGTTTGGACATGGTTCTCAATTGCATGCAAAACGAGACAAAATCATGACTCTTGGAACTCAAATCCATACACAACATGAAACCTGAGGCACCATATTGTACCGTGCATTGTACTCTACGTCATGTTGCGTTGGTTTTTATGCCCATAAGTAGGCTAGGTCGACCAAACCCTGGCCCAAACTTGCCGCAAATTTGGCATATATTTAAACGAATTATGTTTGGTTGTTCCAACCAACTGGAACACATGGGGTTTTGGTTGGCGTATTATTTTTAAAATGTTCGGATGGCCTAGAGGTCGTGGGGTTGACCCCGACCAGCTCCCTTTATGCTATATACCATCTAATATGTACATAAATATATTATAACTCATGGGAATATTCGACGGAATGGTTATCCCAATTGGTTGTGGCATATGGTTGAATTTGTTAGCCCGGTGCGAGGAGGTTGGGGGATTGATTCCCTCTTACCCCAACAAAATTTTAATCTGTAGCCCTTCTTGAAGGTGCCACATGGCACCATTTGATTGGACCACTTGGCAACCTATGATTGGTTGTTGATGTTGACTAGGAAATGACATGTTTGTTTAACTAGTCCACATGTTTCACAACCTGCCACATCACTAATAATTGTGTCACTATATGTCTTCCATGTCATCATATGGTTGGCCACATGTCACCCTGTCAATGGTGCCACATGGACCGTATGACCTACCACAATATATGTATGGATGGAATGTGGTACTTTCCTAATCGTCCAATTGGGTGCCAAATCATCCAAATCTGAGTGACACATGGCAGTACCTGGTGTTGCCACATCGTCATGATAACATCACATGTCCATGTGTCACTCTCTGATATTTCCACTTATTGTATGGATGTTGATTTCATCAAGTGTATGGAAGCACACGTGTCGTCATTTGATTCGTCCACTTCAACTATATGGATTCCACGTGGCATTTTGTTGTACTTCCACGTCATATTGCAGACATTATCTGTACAGACTGTGCAATCATCATTTTTCCTTATTTTTATCAAAACTTTGAAAGACCATAACTTTCTCATACAACATTTGTTTGAGGTGATTCATGCATTGTTGGTCTCTCATTGAGATCCATGCAATGAAATCATTTTCAGAAACATTTGAGATGAACGATGTTTTAGCATTTATGGATCCTCCTGGATGTCTTTGAGTGTTATGGATCCTCCTAGATCACACCTTCCCACTGAATAACTTTTGGACCTCCAAAAGTATAGATATTTAAACAACTTAGTGATGATAACTCCTTCTCACTCTTCCACCTTGTTGAATTTATTTTCACAATTTATTCAACAACTTAGTGATGATAAGGCTTCCTCACTCTTCCACCTTGTTGAAATTTCCATGATTCCCATCTTGGTCTTGATCTTATGGATCTTCATCTTGGATATGGATTTAATATCCCTCTTGAACTTTCATAAAGTCAAGGAAAACCAAACTATATCAATGTACTTCTATCTACTTCTCTGGAACATGGCTCTAACTCTGGCTCTTTGTTCATGGCTACCGGTGGTAATTTAGATCTAGCTCCAATTATGGCTCATAGGTTCCTTCATAAAAAAAAGATTTCTCATTGACTCTCTGCTCGGAAATATACATATTTGAATCATGACTCAACATCCACTCCCATCTTCTTCTCTATTGAAGACAATCCATCTCGGAAATCACAAAACCAAGTCAAATTTTTATCTATGACTTACCCATCTAGCTTAAATATTCATGTATTGTTGATGCATATGTAGGAAACTTTAAATGAATTCCCTTTACATTTCCTCTCTCCTTCCCTGAAATCAAAACCCAAACATGTTTTCCACAAACATATGCATCGCTTGACTTGCTTCTTCTCAAGGTATACATCTACATGAACATGGAATAACATCTTAAAGATGTTCATAGCATAAAGCATAATTATTTCACATTCCCTCTTTATAAAGAATACTATTTCTTTACCATCTCTAGGAAGACATTGCATAGCTATGATGTTCTTCTGACTCTCGATCTACATGTTCCAATTGTCTGCATTCTTTTGTTCCTTCTCCTTTGGTACTTCAGAATAAGAATGCTATTACATAGACAATTTGATCCATATGTAGTTCATTAGTTGTTAATAAGGAAAATATAATAACAATTGTCTACACTAATGTTGAAGGACATTAGAAATCCTTATAAGATTCCTCTCACTCTCAAATTCTCTAAAAGTGGCCATGTAGAAATCCCTACAAGATTCCTCTCTCTTGAAATTCTCTAAGGAGTGGATAGCACACCCTCTAATACAACAATTGACATAAACTTTTAGAAGGTATTTACATATGCATACTAACATTGCAAATTACAAATTTACATATTTACAATTTTTTTTCCAAAATGGAATTTTTTCTAATACCTATCCAGGGACAAAGATAGGTGGCTTCTTCATGGACTCATTCTTCCATTAGTACTGGAAGGAATCTCATAGGTTCATGTCTCTAACAATGCCTTTGATGTTGATGTTGAATATTACATTGAATCCAAATAGCCATTGGATCCAATTATAGGTCTTCCCAATAACCTATGCAACCTCTTCTTTCAAACACCAAGCACCAATGTTGTGTCATGAGCATTTTCCTTTGAATACACCAATACTTGTCCGTCCTAGAATGCAACTACATATCCTTCATCTTTGAAAGAGGAAACTGAGATTAGGTTTACTTTTAAATCTAGAACATATAGCATATGTTCTATTCCCAGAAATCCTCCCAACTCGAGCTGGAATCTTACATATCCAATCACTCTTACTTCTTGTCTAGTGTTAGTTCCAGATCCTACATAGAAATGTGTGTCAATTTTTTAGAAAGTAAGGAATATTGATCTCATTCATGTCATGTGGAAATATGAGCCACTTTCCATGAACCATACCTCGATGTCTTCATAAATTACACTATTAAGACCATCCATTAAGAAGAATTCTATGTCGAATCTTTCAACAAGACTATTAACTTCACTAGAGGTTGCTACCTATCTTCTTGTGAGTGCCTTTACATATTCTTGTTTTTGCTTCAGAAATAAGTGTGGATAAAGCATCAAACACTTCTCTATATGATGTCCATTCTTACCAAAATAAGAGCAGAGTTTTGTGTTCCCATCTTATAACCACAATCCTTTCTTTCCACTTTCCCTATTCTTTTGTCTTGGAAAATGGCATTTGTTTCTATCCTTCTTCTTGGATGTATGTTCTTGCAAGGATCGTCTTCTCTGTAATTTCATCATATTATGGTTATTAGTTCCACAAGAATCACATGGATACATAGACCATAAATTCATGCCAATCTTACTAGTGGGAAATGTCTTCATCCCCTCTCTATAATGCACATCTCTTCCCAGAGATGTCTAGCATTTGTTACCTTTCCCTGGGATGGAAGGTAAGACCAATTGCTTATAAAGGACCTCTTCATCTGAAGTTCTCCCTACTTTAGTCATCCTATAACATTCTCCATCTTGATGGGGAGAATAAGAATATGATGAATTATCTTCCTTAGTTACTATCTATAGTTTGTAGGAGACATTCTCTCTTGCATAGGATACTTTTCATTCCCTAATTTCCCAGCTTCATGGAATGGTGCCAATATCCGGTCCTTAGTTTGCAACTTTATTTCCAATTCATGAATGACACCTCTAAGTAATTATTCATGACATATCAATCGATCTTGAATCATTTGCTTCTCCTCCTCGAGAGATTGTAGTTGCATCCTTACTTCATAATTTTCCTTCTAAATCTATCAGTTCATGTCGTTCTAGAACCTTAAATTCATGAGAGATGTACTCATATTGTCTTCTACAATAAAGAGATATGTGTTGTGGACTCTTCAAACACCTTCACCAACTTGAGTCTTGGACCTCGTCACATTCACTTGCAAACACTTGTCAAAACTAGCTCTGATACCAACCTGATCCAAAAATCCTTAGATGTTAGATTATTCTTTAAACACACATGTTAACATTTAACATGATTCTGAATATTTCTTGATTGTATTGACAACTTTGAAGAATACCTGCAAATATTTTACTTATCCAAAACTTCTTAAAATTATGAATAATTTGCAGAATAAAGTAAGATAACACAACAGAAAATAAAAGAACTAATAAGATAAGATTTGATGACAGAGTTCACCTCTCCTAGGATACATCTCCAAGTCCCCTTCAACAATGAGACTGCTCTTCATTAATCTCAAATGTCAAAAATTACAATGAAAATGGACTTACAAAGACAAATTTGAAGTCACTCTTCATTTTTATTGCTCAACC
Organism: Picea abies; assembly: GCA_900067695.1. Taxonomy (NCBI): domain Eukaryota; kingdom Viridiplantae; phylum Streptophyta; class Pinopsida; order Pinales; family Pinaceae; genus Picea; species Picea abies. Next base: position 20,040 of record CBVK0110082653.1, read on the forward strand.
CCATAAACAAAGGTTTCCATTGAATTCCTCTCGAAATTTTGAGAAAAATTAGTATAAATGAAACTATATTCTGAACAAGCTCAATATGACCCCCTTCTTTATGTGAAACAATGTGCTCAAATTCTCATACAAGGCAATATAAACTAAGATATCCATAGACAACATAATAGCACAAAATAAATATCATCATCATTTTCTTCTTGAAAAAATGAGAAGAATGAGTATACACATGACTATGTTTGGACATGGTGCTCAATGGAATGCAAAATGAGAAAAACTTGTGACCCTTGACACTCAAATTCATACACTACAAGAAACTCAAGGCACCACACTAACCTTTCATCGTACTTCGTGTCCTATCGCATTGGTTTTTGTTCCCATAAATAGACTAGGTCGTCCAAACCATGGCTCGACATTGGCATGGATTTGGCATCAAATTAAATGAATTATGGTTGGTCGTTCCAACCAACTGAAACACATGGCATGTTGGTTGGCATATTATTGTTAAAACATTGGTCCGACCCGGAGATCACAGGGTCGACCCTAGTCGACACCCTTTATGGCATATACCATTTAATATGTAAATAAATATATTATAACTCATGGGAATATTCGACAGAATGGTTAGCCCAAGTTGTTAGCCTGGTGCAAGGGGGTCGGGGGTTCAATTCCCTCTGACCCCAACAAAATTTTGATATGTATTCCAACTTCTGCTTCTTGAAGGTGGAATTTTATTGGCCCACGTGGCAGTCTATGATTGGCTCCTGATGCTGACTAGGCGATGACGTGTCTGTCTAACCGGTCTACATGTTGTATGACCTGCCACGTCATGGCTAACTATGTTGATATACGTCTACCATGTAATCATATGGTAGGTCACGTTTCACCATATCAATGGTGCCACTTGGACCATACATCCTACCACGTCATTTGTACATATGACACATGGAACTTTCCTAATGGTCCAACTGGATGCCAAATCATCCAAAATCAGGGGACACGTGGCAGCTCCCTATGCTGCCACATCAACATGATGATGTCATCTATCCATGTTTCAATCTCTAAGATTGCCACTTGTTGTACGGATTCTATCATCATCAATTGTATGGAAGTACATGTGTCATCCTCTTATTCGTCCACTTCAATTGTACGGATGCCACATGGCAGTCTGTCATACTACGATGTCAGCTCACTGACGTCATCTATATGGATTTCCTAGTCATCCTTTTTCCATTTTTTATCAAAACTTTGAAAGGCCATAACTTTATCATACGATGTTCATTTGAGGGGATTCACACATCGTTGGAAATCTCTCGTCGAGCTCTACGCAATGAAGTTGCTTTCAAAAACATTTGAGATGATCAATTTTTGAGCATTTGATCCAGATTATTTTCGGCACAAAATGAGAGAGGATATATAATAAAGAAATATATCGAGATATTGCAAGAGATCCAATAATATAACATAGATATATCATATGTATATAACAGAGACACATATATATAGTAATACACAATTTCTATTAATGAGTGAAATGTTCATAACTGTAAAATTACAGAGTGAAAGACTCGTTAGAATGGTGGCAGCTTATCCCTGAGAAGAGATGTGATGGCTACGCTCATTCACAAGAATAATATTGATACAATGAGGCTCCAAGGCCCTTTTAACATAAATAAAATTCAAAACCCTAACCTTGGAAGATGAAAAGCCAATATTTTTGTGGACCCTGTTTTGGGTAGTTTGGTGTATCAACTTCCTGGGGGCGTAACTTTGGCATACAATATCTGTTTGGGGCACATGATAAAAATAGTAAATTTCCAACAAATTGTTTTGATCCAGTTGGAATAGATGGGTGGCCACCGATATCCACCTGGATCAATACTCTCTCCTTAGGAAGAAATCGTCTCCATTGTGTTGAGTTCCTGGGGTTGAGGGGAAATTGTTTGTTGAATCTGAATCTTGGAGAGTTGCTTGCCTTGTTGGAGAAGTTGAGTTGCTTAGCTTGTTGAAGATTGTCATGAACCTGTTGTTGGTGGGGTTGAATACGTTCAACCAACCTGTTGCATCTTGGATTGACTCTGTGGTGTGTAGGTACCATTGTAGGTGACTAAATAATATCTTATTTCTCTCATGCAATCTTCTTATGTTGGAAAGAAAGGTCTTGGGCCAAGGATGCAGTGGTTGTAGTGTCCTTCTATTCACCTTTTGAACAGATTGTGAAGAGGCTGAATTTTTCATTATGAGATATTACCTTGCAGCACTGTATTGGTGGGAAAGTAGTCAAAACTACCTCTGGTATCTTGTAGAGATGACCCCCCAGCGTAATAATGGCACTATGGGGTCAAGACTCATAAATAGCATGGTGCTTCCACATATATGGTTGTCCCAAAAGAACAACATAGACATCCAACGGGGAAACATCACATAATACCTCATCCTTGAAGGTTTGGATGCCATATGACAATCGACACTGTTGGTTGGCATAGAGATCTCGTCCCTGGCGAAGCCACCCGATGTTGTATGGTTGTGGGTGTGGTGTTGTCGACAATCCCAACTGTTTGACGACCTCTAATGAGATGAGGTTCTTCCGGCTTCCTCTATCAACAATAAAATGCATTGGGGTCCCCTTCACCCACATCTGTGAATGAAAAAGGAGCTCCCCCTCTTTAGGATATGTTGGTTCTCCTGGTTGAATTGTTGTGGCCGCAACAGTAGAAGTGGGTTCTGCGTCAATGATCTGTCTTCTCCCATTATTTTCTGAATCGGATTTTGAATCTGTGTTCGGATCATTTTCTTTGATATCAGCCACCAATGATTGTTTTGAGTGACATTCATCGATGTTGTGCCCAGGGGATTTTGTGTAAATTGCACCACTTTCTAGTGTCCTTCTTTGTCTTTCCATAACCCTTCTTTTCATGTGGCTTAGACTGGTTTTCAAGAGGATTTTTGTTAGGGTCATATTTATCATACTTTGGTTTTTGTGGATTTGCAGACTTGAACTCTCGTTTGTTCTAGTGCCTAAATTTTTGCTTGATTTTGATAGCATATCGATAGGCAATTCCCAGTGATGATATGTCTAGGAAATCAATTTCGGTTTGGGTGTACCTATGCAGAGCCCCATGGTATTTCAGAATCAAATGTCACTCGAAGTCTTTGATACCCAGCTTGGTGAGAAATGTATGGAAAGTATTTGTGAACTCTGACACTATTTGCCCCCCCTCTTTCCGCAATGTGGTCCATCTCATGTATCGGTCTTCATAGTTACCAACAGGGTAATAATTTTCCTTGACACATCCACACAAAAAATCACAAGTGGGATCAGCCCCATCTATTCCAAACTCCTTTGTGGAAATTTTCTCCCAGTAAGTTTCCCACCAATGTTTTACATGGGGGATATCCTTAAGGAGTGCAAAGGTGATCTTCTTCCTATCGAAAAAATTGTGAACAGAGAAATAACCTTCTAGCATATTTAACCATTTTTCTAAGGCATTCGCATCTATCTGACCTTCTAATATGGGAATATCAAAATTAACTTGTATCTTGAAAGAAGAGGTGCATCCAAAGTGGTCTCTTAATGAATATGTGTATGTTTTTATCAGCGATCATTAAAGGACGTGGGAAAAATTATCCATCATTTCATCCCTCTATCACATGAGATCTTGCTCAAGCAACAGATTAATAGAATCTTTTGCTCCATCATTTTTATTTTGTTCTTCCATGGAGGGTTTCTTGGTCATGATATAGTGATTTTCCTCAAGAGAGACAAGCTTGAGACCCAACTTTCTATACTTGGACCTCGTTGGGGACATGCACTGAAAAACGATCAAGAGCAGCCTGCTCTGATACCACTGATATAGATTATTTTCAGCATGAAATGAGAGCGGAGATATAATAAAGAAACATACTGAGATATTGCAAGAGATCCAATAATATTACATATATATATCAGATTTATATAACAAGAGGCACATATATATAGCAATACACAATTTCAATTAATGAGTGAAATCTACATAACTGTAAAATTACAGAGTGAAAGACTCGCGAGAATGGTGGTAGTTTATCTCTAAAAAGAGATGTGATGGATACGCTCATTCGCAAGAAGAATATTGATATAATGAGGCTCCAAGGCCTTTTTAACATAAATAAAATCCAAAACCCTAACCCCGGAAGATGAAAATCCAATAGTTTTGTGGACCCCATTTTTGGTAGTTTGGTGTATCAACTTCTCGGGGGTGTTACTTTGGCATACGATCTTTGTTTGGGGCACACGATAGCTCATTGGAAAGGTATCAATGAGGAGATTCATTTTGGGGGCTCAATTAGAGTCGTTGGTGATCATTGAGGTGTTTGATCACGAAAAGGAGTCATTTAGGACCTCAAAATGGCCCCAGAAGTTTGGGACCTGAAAACTGTTAAAAATAGTAAATTGCCAACAAATTGTTTTGAGCCAATTGGAATAGGTGGGTGACCATCAATATCCACCTTGATCAATCCTCCCTCCTTATGAATCAATGGTATCCATTGCGTTGAGTTCATGGGGGAGAGGGGAAAGAGTTTGTTGAATCTGAATCTTAGTGAGTTGCTTGCCTTACTGGACAAATTGTGTTACTTAGCTTGTTGAAGATTGTCACGAACCTGTTGCTAGCAGGGTTGAATATGTTCAACCAACCTGTTGTATATTGACTTGATTGGGCTGTGTGTAGGTACCATTGTAGGTGAGGAAAAAATATCTTCTTTCTCTTATGCAATCTGATTCTGTTGGAAAGAAAGGTCTCGGGCCAACGGTCCAGTGGTTGCAGTGTATTTATGTTCACCTTTTGAATAGATTGTGAAGAGGCTGAATTTTGCAGTATGAGAGATTACCTTGCGGCACTACTTTGGTGGGACAATATTCATAACTACCTCTAGTATCCTATAGAGATGACCCCCCATAGTAAGAATGACACTACGAGATTGTGACTCATAAATAGCATGGCGCTTCCACATATAAGGTTGGCCCAAAAGAACATCACATACATCCAGTGGAGAAACATCACATAATACCTCATCCTTGAAGGGTTGGACATCATATGACAATTGACACTGTTGACTGACACGGATATATCGTCCATGGCGAAGCCACCTAATGTTGTATGGTTGCGGGTGTGGTGTTGTCAACAATCCCAATTGTTTAACAACCTTTGCTAAGATGAGGTTCTTTTGGCTTTTGTTATCAACAATAAAATGCAGCAGGGTCCCCTTCACCAACATCTATGAATGCGAAAGGCACTCCCCCTCTTCAAGATATGTTGGTTCTTCTAGTTGAAATTTTTCAATCATGACAGTAGCAGTGGGGTCTGTGTCGATTGTATATTTTTTGGGTTGGTTTTCATTGATGTCAACCCTTGAAGAAAGTCTAGTAGCGAATTTTGGTAGCACAAAGGTTTGGGTAATGAACCCAAGTTTGTTTGATGTATAATGGTATGAGTTTTAATATATTTGAAGGTAATATTGATCTAGATGGATATTACATGTCATGCTATTTCTGGTGGTATGTGGAACGTCACATAACTCCTCACGGTTAGAGAGTTATGGCCATGTGAAGTTGGAGAACCCTCGTGAGTCATCTAGAAGCCCCAAAGGTCAAAGTAGTCAAAGTGGTTGCAAAGAAGAAATTATTTAAATAAAAAAGTGAAGTGATAAGTGTACTATAAGTCAAATTGGATACAAAATAAATTATTTAAATAATAAAGTTGATGGAGAAATTACTAAGTGGAAAAGTGGTTAGAAGTGGGTTATCCCTAAAATAAGGAAAGTGGTTTAATATGGTTAGAAGGAAACCCCTTGAGGAAGCTACATAAAAGTATAAATAAGAGGCAAGGGTATCTCATTTTAATTACACTTGAGAATATTTAATATCTACAAGTGAATAGGGTAACCAACATATATATAAGGAGAATTTCAAAGGGAAGGTGAAGTAAAGAAGGCCGAAATTCAAGGGAGGATAAATTCTTTTGATGATGTTTTCTAAGGTATGTTATTTACAGGTCATCTCACCATTTTCGCAATAATTTTTTTTCTAGAATGACTCAGACCACAAAATATGGAGGCCATAAAGGAAACATATCTAAGTAGTTGTGATAAAAATTTCATCTTGTGGGTCATTTTATTTTTGGATTTACACTCCGTGGAAAATAGGGTTTGTGGCTAGTCCTAAAACTAGTCTAAAACAGGTGTTTCGGGTAAAAAAGTCATAACTTCTTCATAATAGATCCAAATTTAGTAAAACCAAATGTATTGGTTAGAGTACAGTTTGTAGTATTATTTGTACCATTTTCATATCCATACAAAAAACATTCTGTGCAAGGAACGCTCTACAAGTTCACTCTCTAGAATAAGCCAGAATTCAATAAGGTATGTCATTTTTCCTATAACTCCTTTTCTGAGAGGTTCCAAGTAGTGAAACCTGGAGGAATTGCATAAAATACACTGAAGAACATTATTTACTATTTTTAGATCTTTATTCATTACAGGTACATAGTTATGATTATTTCAAGTTAGGGTTTTTGACTAATCCAAAATTAGTCATGTGAGACTAAAGTAAAGTTTGATGAAAATGATAGTCTCGTGTTGTTAAAGTTAAGGAAGGTTTGTAGGTATGTGATCATATACACCGATTCTATTAAATAGTTACAAATCAGATTTGGATGATGAAATTTATGAGGGATTTGTTTGAGGTACATGTTGGGTTCATGGTTGAGACAAGTAACATACATGAGGTGTATAGTTGATGATGTTGGTACATCTTTATGAGTCATATTTTATGTGTATTTGATGCATGATTGGTACATATTTGGTGCATGGTTGATGCACGTGTTGATGGTGTAGGTTGAGGTACAGGTTGGTGCATGGTTGATGCACTTGTTTATGGTACAGGTTGTTTGGTATAGGTTGTTACAGGCTGTTTGGTGTAGGTTGATTGGTACATTTTTGCAGCAGTATATCTCACAATGATAGTGTGACAGTGGTTCCACCATTCTACTTCTATTTCAGGGCAGTTGGACGAGGCAAGGACATGTGGTTGTAGCCACCTTCCGGTTGTAGCCGGAGAACATAGGGGGTTGTATTCTCCTTCTGGTTATAGCCAGAGAATTGAGGAGTTGGAGCTTCCCTCAGGTTGTATCCTGAGAAACTAGGGATTTGGAGCCTCCTTCCAATTTCAATTGGAAAACAAAGGAATTTGGTGCTTCCAATGAATGTAATTCTTAAAAACATATAAGAAAAAGCATTATGTGGTTTTCTCCCGCTTTGGGTTTCCACATAAAAATGATGGTGTACTATGTATGTATATGATTGCTCATTTTTTCATTGTTTATTTACTCTGAAACTAATGGATGATAATGCTACATTGATATTACACTTGATTTTATGGTTAAAAAGGATTAAATTGCTCTATTACTTATTCATCCCCCCTCTCAGTAATCCAACAATTGGGATCAGAGTCGGTTCCTTCAAAAATCAATTTAACCACTGGAAGGAGATCATGGATTATTATGAGAATAGAGTACCATTGTTTAATGTTCAGAATGAGTTAAAGTATGAGATATGGAGTAGAAGCACGAAAGTATTTTTACAGGCACAGGGGCATTATATTTGGCTATCAGTCATTACAGGATATGATAGTTCAAAAAGGGCAAAGGCTGCAGCCAAGAAGGAATTAAAGAAAAATAACAAAATAGCAATGGATTTCATCTGGGAAGGATTACCTAATCCGGTAAGAGAAAAGGTTGGTAAATGTTCATCAACCAAAGAACTTTGGGATGAGTTACATGACATATATTCTTCACCCATCGCATGTTCAAAAAATGTCAAAGAAGATGAAGATACAGATCAAGAAGAATTATGTTCACCATGTCAAGCAGATTCAAAAGATGAAGAGTACATAATCACCAGAGGTATGTTTTTTTGCTTTAACTGTGAAAAACATAGACATCTTGAAATAGAATGCCATGAAGGAAATGAGACAGAAAAATTAATTGAAAAGGAAGACAATTATGAAGCAGAATTGATTAGTGCTTTAGATGAACTACGAGAACAAAACAAGTCACTCAAGAAAGAATTGATGAAACAAAAAGAAAGTGTTCATGTTTTTTAAGAAGCCCAACAGGTCATCGAAAACTTAAGAACTCATCTAGAAGAAGCCAGAAATATTGAAGAAAATCTTGAATATCAAAAGAAGTATTTGGAAGACAACATAGCAGCACAAAAGGAAGAAGCAGAAATGAGAGAGAATATATTAGAAGATAATCATAAGAAAAGAAATAACAATCTAAACCAGCTAGAGGCATAGTTTGGTCAAGAAGAGAAAGGACTTGAAGAATAAATAATCACATTAAAAATCCATCTTGAAGAAGTAAAAAGAAAAGAAGAATTCATGAAGTCTCAGATAATGAAGAAAGAAGAAGAGGTCAAGAAGCTTGAAGAAGAAGTTGTCACATTAAGTAAAATCATCAAGCTCAACAATAATGTTAAAGAGACAAAAACATCAACATCAGTTATAGAGAATGAAGAGAAGCACTCTAGGTTTCTAGAAAAGAAGAATGGAGAAAATTTAAAGAGTTTTGTAGAAGTACTCAAATGAAGGAATCATGGTCAATCAGAATCTAAGAAGACTATTGAAGATACATCTTAAAGAAAACCATCCATGTTCAAGCCACAAAGAAGCTTCAATCATGATCATGATCAGTCAAGGCATAAATTCAAAAGGACTACACCATAAAGAAGATCATTCACTCCCAGGTATGCAAATTTATTTTATGGTCATTGTTTTTTTTTGTACTAATTTTGGACATAAGATTTCAGATTGCATGGATTATAAAAGAAATGTTCAAACAAGAAGTGCCTATGTGGCCCCCCGTAACATTGAATGTTACAAATTTCATAACTATGGACACATAGCTAGTGATTGTAGAAGCATGATCGATACTTCCATGAAAGAGAGCACTGATATGAAATATAAGAAAGTATGGATAAGAAAACACGAAGAACAGGTGAACAAAGACCAAGTCCCAGAGATCACAAGATTGGTAATAAAACGAGATGAAGAAAATTCTATAGAGAAAGAAGTCAGATACAAAAAGGTTTGGAAAATAATTGAAAGAAAATAAGGACAAGTAAATAAGGAACAGGTTCAAGAGATTGTACTTCCAAGAATTGTACTGAAAGATGAATCCACAGACATAAAGAAAGAAGTCAGAGCTCAGAAAGTTGATGAATCTACCAATGAATATGATGATGAATACACATCAGAGCAGGAATTGTTCTGAGCCATCTGAATTAGAGACTCCCAGGTAATATGAATATTAGACAGGGGGAGTCTATGAAATAGATGTGACAGACCAAAGAACCATCCTTCGAGCAGCTTGCAAAGTTTGAGTTGACATATCCAAAGAAGTCAATTAGCAGAAGTATAGTTTGATAGATTAATCAGTTGTAGTAGTGAAAACTTAATGATAGTATAGTGATAAATGGGACAACATTATGGACAGTTGTGCAGTAGAGTATTGGATAATATGGACGGAGATGGATTCATAAAAACACTTAGTAGGTTTGGATAGATATATGACAGTGGACAAGAGAATTGATTCATAGATTGGTTCAGAGAGTGGTTCAGAGACAAAGGAACATTATCATAATGGATGAGAATTACATAGGAAATGGCTCGAACAATGCTAATGGATTCCAAATTGACAGATATTTTTTTTTGGACACATGCAGTGCATACAACAGTTCACATTCAAAACTTAGTAATGTTGATAAACAACAATGACAAAACTCCCTACGAGCTATGGAAAAGAAGACCATCAAATGTGAAGCACTTCAGAGTATTTGGAAGAAAATGCTACATCAAAACAGAAGATGGAGGAATGGGAAAGTTTGACTCTCATGTGGACAAAAGAGTACTTGTTGGTTACTCAAGTACAAGGAAAGCATACAATTATTACAATCTAAAGTTGAACAAAGTTGTGGAATGAATCAATGTAACAATTGATGAAACAGGTGGACGAGAATTAAAGGAAGAAGAAAATGAATCAATGGAACAGTTTTACGAAGAAGAAGTAGAAGATGAAGAATAAGTAGAAGGGGAAGATGAAGAGGATTAGACAGAAGTATAAGATCAATTTCAGAAAGTGCCTCCAAAGACACCTAGCAAATGAGTACAGAAGAATCATCCTTCAGATTAGATTATCGGAAACAAAGATGCAGGAGTTGAGACTAGAAGAAGAATATGTTCACTAGAACAAACACACATAGCACTCTTATCTATGATTGAACTAAGCAGTTTTGAAGAGGCCACAAGGATGAATTATGGAATAAATCCATGGATGAAGAATTGGATCAAATAGAGAAGAATTACACTTGGGAATTGGTTCCAAGACTAAAGAATAAGAATGTGATTGGCACAAAGTGGGGTTTCAAAAATAAATTGAATGAAGATGGACAGGTTACAAGAAATAGAGCTAGATTGGTATGAGAAGGATATGCACAGGTTGAAGGAATTGACTTTGAAGAGACATTTTCCCCAGTTGCCAGAATGGAAGAAATATGATTGATTTTAGCTTATGCATGCTCCAAGAATGTTAAAGTGTATCAAATGGACATGAAATCAGCGTTTCTGAATGGGAAACTTGAAGAAGAAGTCTACATCGAACAACTAGAAGGATTTCAGTTGTCAGAGAACGCAAATTATGTCTGTAAATTGAAGAAGGTCTTGTATGGTCTAAAACAGGCTCCTAGAGCATGGTACCCTAGACTGGACAAATATCTACAGCAGGAAGGTTTCAGAAAAGGAAGTGCAGACAACAACCTCTACATCAAGGTAACTCAANATAGTATTTTATTAATTGAAGTTTATGTTGATGATATTATTTTTGGAAGTCATTATGACAGGTTAAGCCAACAATTTGAAAAGGATATGCAGAATGAATTTTAAATGTCATTACTCGGAGAACTGTCCTTCTTTCTTATTCTTCAGATACGTCAAAGCAACCAAGGAATTTTTGTTTCTCAAACTAAGTATATCATAGAAATGCTAAAGAAGTTCGGAATGGAAGATTGCAAACCAATTACCACTCCTATGCAAACTAATTGTAAGTTGAGAAAAGATGATGATTCAAAGTCTACAGACCATAGGAAATACAGGTCAATGATTGTTAGCTTACTATATGTGACAGCATCCAGACTAGGTGTAATGCGGACAATTGGACAAGTGGCACGATTTCAAGCAGCACCAAAGGAATCACATGTATTAGTAGTGAAAAGGATTTTCATATATCTCAAAGGAACATAAGATTTTGGATTATGGTATCCAAAAGGAAAGAATCTATCACTTATTGCCTACACAGATGCAGATTGGAAAGGTTGCATTGATGATCGACGAAGCATCAGTGGAGCAGTGTTCTACTTGGGTGAGTGTTTAGTATATTGGCTAAGAAAGAAACAATCATCAGTATATTTATCTACATCTAAATCAGAGTATATTACAGCAACAACATGTTGTACATAGTTTCTATGGATGAAACAAACTCTGACAGATATATAGGTTGAGTATGATGAGCCCATTCCAATCTATTGTGATAATACAAGCGCCATTAGTATCTCAAAGAAAACAGTGATTCACTCCAAGACGAAGTAGATTCCAATAAAGTATCACTTTATATGGGAACAGGTTGCAAAGAAGAACATCAGAGTTGAACATGTGGGCACAAAAGAACAAGAAACAAACATCTTTACAAAACCATTTCCAAGGGAAGCCTTTGAGTATCTTCACTCGAGACTCGGAATAATTTCTACTCAAAATTGAATGCTTTTGGATGATTATATTATATGTCTTATATTTACATGAGTAAGCACCATAAAGAGGACATTTCATCTTGGGAGATCAGCTTCAGGAAGATTTTAGTCAGGAAGAGTGGCCCTGAATGGAGAGATACATTTTCCATTGATGACAAAGGGGGAGAGATTTATCAACTGCAAAGGTAAATGCTTGGAAAAAGAGCATAGAGGCATGGTTCCAGGGGGAGCAATGGTCACTGGGGGAGCATTAGTGATATGACACTCAGTATTGCATCAGAGTGTTGACATCAATGCCAAAGGGGGATATTGTTAATTATTTGGGTTGGTTGTCATTGATGTCAACCCTTGAAGAAAGTCTGGTATTACAAAGGTTCGGGTAATGGACCCAAGTTTTTTTGATGTATAATGGTATGAGTTTTAATATATTTTAAGATAAGACTATTCTATATCGATATTACATGTCATGTCATTTCTGATGGTATGTGTGTTGAATTTTCAATGAGCTATGGCTCATGCATTCTCTTTAAAAAAATTGTTTGACTTTAACTTGAACCATAACTATTGCAATAAACCAAGATCACAAGAAGAATAACCATGCACAAGAACACAAGAAGTGTCCTGGGAAACCCTTCTCAACAAGGGAAGAAAACCCAGCCAATTCTTTGTTATATTCTTCAAGAGAAAGACCTCCCACACCATCACCAAACCTAGCACATAAGAGGGTGTTGTAATTTTCATAATTTCAAACCACAACTTCTAAAATCATGAGATGAAATAATGATAAGTGTGTTTTCTCAATGGGGATTCACCTTTATTGATATAGGACTTGTCACATCAAATGATGTGTCTATTAGCACAATAGGTCCGACCTCAATAACTCAAAATATAATTAATAATTACCATATTAATTATCTTTTACATTAAGGTGGGGCCGACATGTACTCTTTACATAAAAAATTAGGTTACAGGTAAGTTTGACTCTTGAACAATATAGCAAGGGATCTCATACATCCACTAGTGCATAACTACTAGGGGCACATCCATCTGTTCTCAGCCATAGGGATGTCTCTCTATCTCACTGTGTCTCACAAGAGAACCACACTCACTAGTGCTCAGCCACTAGGATCACGTTCACCTGTTCTCATCCACAGGCACATCCAAATCAAAAGATATTATTTCTCACTTTGTTACACATGAGAGTCATATGGAACTCATCATCTCAACTCTCTGCTCAAAGGAGGCTAATGCATTGTTTCACCTATGTCTCTGAATGATGCATCCAACTCATGGGATTTCACATGTTCACATGTGCTTAGCCACAGGCACGTCCAACTCAATAGATATTCTTTCTCACTGAATTACATAAGAGAATCATTTGGAGTTCATCTCAACTCTCTACAAGGAGGAGGCCAGCACAACAGTCCAGTTCTATCTCAGATAGGAACCCCACACCCAACTTAGGGGCTCTCTCTCAGGTCTGTGTCCTGGAGGATGTCTCACACACTTGTAATCATCAACAATGTGCAAAGTCACATAAATCCTCACGGTTAGAGATTTATGTCCATGTGAAGTTGGAGAACCCTCATGAATCATCTAGAAGCCCCAAAAAGTCAAAGTAGTCAAAGTGGTTGCAAAGACGAAATTATTTAAATAATAAAGTGAAGTGATGAGTGTACTATAATACAAAGTGGATACAAAAGAAAATATTTAAATAATAAAGTTAATGGAGAAATTATTAAGTGGACAAGTGGTTAGAAGTGGGTTAGCCCTAAAATAAGGAAATTTGTTTAAGATGGTTAGAAGGTAACCCCTTGAGGAAGCTACATAAAAGTATAAATAAGAAGCAAGGGTCTCTCATTTTAATTACACTTGAGCATATTGAATATCTACAAGTCACTGAAGTAACCAAAGGATATCTAAGGAGAATTTTAGAGGGAAAGTGAAGTAAAGAAGGCCGAAATTCAAGGGAGGATAAATTTTTTTGATGGTGCTTTCTAAGGTATGTTATTTACAGGTCATCTCACCATTTTCACAATATTTTTTTTCTAGAATGACTCAGACAGAAAAATATAGAGGTCGTTGAGAAAACATATCCAAGTAGATTTGATAAAAATTTCATCTTGTAGGTCATTGTATTTTTGAAGTTACTCCGTGGAAAATAAGGTTTGTGGTTAGTCCTAAAACTAGTCTAAAACATGTGTTTCAGATAAAAACGTCATAACTTATTCATAACATATCCAAATTTAATAACACCAAATGTGTTGGTTAAATTATGGTTTGTAGTATTCTGTGTACCATTTTCAGATTCATACAACAAATATTCAGTGCGGGGAATGCTCTACAATTTTGCTCTCTAGAATAAGCCATAATTCAACAAGGTATTCCATTTTTTCTATAACTCCTTTTCTGAGAGGTTCTAAGTAGGGAAACCTGGAGGAATTGCATAAAAGACACTGAAGAACATTGTGTACTATTTTCATATCGTTATTCATTATATGTACATACTTATGGTTATTTCAAGTTAGGGTTGTTGACTAATCCAAAATTAGTCATGTGAGACTAAAGTAAAGTTTGATGAAAATGTTATTCTCTTGTTGTTAAAGTTAAGGAAGGTTTGAAGGAATGTGATCATATACACCATGTATATTACAGAGTTACAAATCATATTTGGATGATGAAATTGATGAGGGCTTTTGGTTGAGGTACATGTTGAGTTCATGGTTGAGACAAGTAGTTGATGAGTTGGCACATACATGAGGTGTACAGTTGATGATGTTGGCACATATTGATGAGTCATAGTTTATGTGTATTTGATGCATGATTGGTACATATTTGGTGCATGTTTGATGCACTTTTTGATGGTACAGGTTATTGCATGGTTGATGCACTTGTTTATGGTACATGATGACTACAGGTTGTTTGGTACAGGTTGTTACAGGTTGATTGGTATAGATTTACAATAGTATATCTCATAGTGATAGTGTGACAATGATTCCATCATTCTACTTCAATTTCAGGGTGGTTGGACGGGGCAAGGACAGGTGGTTGTAGCCACTTTCCGATTGTAGTCGGAGAACATAGGAGGTTGTAGCCTCCTTCTGGTTGTAGCCAGAGAATTGGGGAGTTGAAGCTTCCCTCAGGTTGTAGCCTGAGAAACTAGGGGGTTGGATCCTCCTTCCAATTGCAGCTAGAAAACAAAGGAAGTTGGTGCTTCTAATGAATGTAACTCTTAAATGCATATAATAAAAAGTATTCCAGAGTTTTCTCTCACTTTGGGTTTCCACGTAAAAACATTGGTGTATTGTGTATGTGTATGTGTATGATTTCTCATTTGTTCATTGTTTATTTAATCTGAAACTGTTGGATGATAATGCTACATTGATATAACACTTGCATTTTATGTTTAAAAATGACTAAATTGCTCTATTATTGATTCACCCCCCCCCCTCAGTAATCCAACATCGATGATCTATATTCTCTTATTATTTTGTGAATTAGATTATGAATCTGGGTTCAGATATTTTTCTTTGATCTTGGCCACCATTTATTGTTTTGAGCAACATTTATCGGTGTTGTGCCAAGGTATTTTGTGGAAATCACACCACTTTCTAGTGTCCTTCTTCGTCTTTATGTGACCCTTCTTTTCATGTGGCTTAGACTGGTTTTCGGGAGGTTGTTTGTTAGGGTCGTCTTTATCATACTTTGGTTGTTATGGATTTGCAGACCTGAACTCTCATTTGTTCTAGTGCCTAAACTTATGCTCAATTTTGACAACATATCTATAGGCAGCTCCCAGTGATGACATGTCCACGAAATCCATTTTGGTTTGGATGTACCTATGCAAAGCCCCACGGTATTTCAAAACCAGATGTCCCTCGAAATATTTGATACCCAACTTGGTGCATAAGGTATGGAAAGTATTGTGAAATCCAACACTGTTTGGCCCATCTCTTGCCACAGTGTGGTCCATCTCATGTACTAGTTTTCATAGTTACCAACAAGGTAATATTGTTCCTTGACCGCATGCACAAAAAAATCCCAGGTGGGCTCGACCCCATATATTCCAAACTCCTCTGTGGAACATTGTTCCTAGTAAATTTCCCATAAATGTTTGACATGGGGGAAATCCTTAAGGAGTGCAAAGGTGATCTTTTTCCTGTCGAAAAAATTGTGAACAGAGAAATAACCTTCTAGCAGATTTAACCATTTTTCTAGAGCATAAGCATCTATCTGACCTTCAAATAAGGGAATATAAAAATTAATGTGTACCTTGAAAGGAGAGGTTCCTCTAAAGTGGTCTCTTGATGAATATGCACTTTTTGTTATCGACAGGAATTGAATAATGTCATAAAAATTCTCCATCATTTCATCCCTCTGTCGCGTGAGAGCTTGCTCAAGCAATAAATTAACAAAAATTTTTGCTCCGTCATTTTTCTTTTCTTTCGCCATGGAGGGTTTCTTGGACATGCGAGAGCTTTTTTCCTCAAGAGAGTCAAGCTTGAGACCCAACTTGCTATACTTGGACCTCGTCGGGGACATGCACTGAAAAATGATCAAGAGTATCCTGCTATGATACCACTGATCTGGATTATTTTCAGCACGAAATGAGAGCAGATATATAATAAAGAAATATACCAAGATATTAAAAGAGATCCAATAATATAAAAAAAATATATCAGATGTATATAAAAAGAGGCACATATATACAGTAATACACAATTTATATTAATGAGTGAAATGTACAGAAGTGTAAAATTACAGAGTGAAAGACTCGCTAGAATGGTGGTAGCTTATCTATGAGAAGAGATGTGATGGCTACGCTCATTCGCAAGAAGAATATTGATACAATGAGGCTCCAAGGAATTTTTAACATAAATAAAATCCAAAACCCTAACCCTAGAAGATGAAAATCCAATAGTTTTGTGGACCCCGTTTTGGGTAGTTTGGTATATCAACTTCCCGGGGGTGTAACTTTGGCATACGATCTTTGTTTTGGGCACACAATAGTTCGTTGGAAAGGTATCGATGAGGAGATTCATTTTGGTGGCTCAATAATAAAATTTAAGGAACATTGAGATTCATGATCATGAAAAAAAGTAGTTTAGGCCCTCAAAATGGCCCAGGAAGTTTGGGACCCGAAAAAACTGCTAAAAATAGTAAATTGCGAACAAACTATTTTGAGACAATTGGAATAGGTGGGTAGCCACCGATATACACCTGGAACAACATTTCTAGATCCTCCTGGATCTCTTTGAGCATTATGAATCCTCCTAGATCAAATATCCAAGAGGCCACTACAGTCAATGATGTGACCAGGAGTGTCCCACAAATATATGCAACAATTAAGAATCGTTAGGAAGATGAGGCCACTTGGAAGTTAGAGGATGACATGAGAAAGGTATACCCATGTTTGTTCATTGCAATACATAGTATTTACTATGTTGGAAGATAAAACACCGAGGATGGTGTTCCTTTAGGGGGGGGAATGTAACGCCATGTTTTCCCTAGTATGTAAATATATGTCTAAATGTCACCATGAGTCATGGCTAGTATGTTTAAATGTTTCGACCATGATGAACAATCAAAATGATAAATTCATTTTAATGATAATGAAAAGAAATTGTTGATGGGTGGAGAACTTACACAGAAAATGATCCCATGAGAGGGAAATGGTGAGGAAATTTCCTTGCCAATTTAATATTCAAGAAAACCCGCATTTCTCATTTTCCTAGAATTTCAATTAATGAAGGAAGTTGGTAGTTGAACAACCAACTTTCCACAATTATGAGAAGGAATGGGGGGGGTTGTACTAGAACTTCCTTACCTCATAAGCATGGGTAGAAAAGTACCCATCTAGAGACTTATGAATTGACCTCAAATTTTGGGGAAAATTGACCCATGAAATTAGAGAGGTCGGAGAGTGGTATGAGACCCAAGAAACTGAGAATAGAATGTGGAGAAAACGGATTATGGTTCAGACAAAATAAAGGGGAGTCAATTTCATTATATTCTAGGTAGGAAATAGCAAGTAAGAATCTATAAATCAAGCTGATAAATGAGGCTGCAAATTTTTGGGTGTTAGTTGTGCAAGCTAACTGTTGTGACTCTCTAAGTCAAGAGAAATCCCCCTTGCTTGTTTGAATTAGAGATATATCTTGCTAATTTTTGTCGATGAAGGAGAGTAGCCTTCATATATTTACCTTTGTTATTAAGTAATATTTTTTACCTCGCAACATCATCTTCTGGCTAGGGGGTGGCTAGCTGCAAGGATAGACAAATATAGTTTTGCCTATTGTTGGGTGGAATGAGGCTCACCCATCAAAAGTTGTCGATATATTTTAAATTATTAGATAAGTGGTTCGATGTTTTGTATATGCCATGATAAGTTCCTTGGTGCTGTGTAATTTTTTTTTTTCATACAAAGAATTTGATATTTTGTTCATGTAGTGAAATGGTTGCTTCATGTGATTGGTTGATTGTAAAGTCTGAAGTAAGTCGTGAAAATTATTTTTTGTTATTTCCCTCTCACTATCATTTTTCTTAAACGTTGTTGTAAGTGATTATTTGTAAATATGAGTAAGAACAGAGTGATGGCTGAGCATATGGAGCCATTTGTATGAATAAATCTCATGTGTGAGTAATGAGGTCTAAGTTGTCAATGTCTTCACAAAGCATTTGAAAATAAGAATGCATGATTCCTATTAAATGAATGATGCTCACTATAATAATGAGGTTGTAGATAAATTCTTGGAGGTGACATGTCCCTGGTTAATGGCCAAACCTTAAGACTTTATTGGAAGGCTTAGTTGAATGTTGAATAACATGTGGAAGTATGGGTAAAATCCCTTAACTTCCAACCAACATGAGAATCATGACAAGAGAGTCCCGGAATGAAAGATGGACAATAATTTTGGTCTCATAATCCTAGGCTATTTAGTTGAGAGGATAAGGTATTTTAACATGAGGAATGTATGAAATAAAATGAAATCAGGAATACATGTTTTGTATTTAATTTATGTCTTATTAAGACATTGTAAGAATAGAATTCTTACCTGGATTTACTCAATAAAACCATGTCCAAAGGTAAAGACCTAAAATGGTGGATTTTTCCTAGATAGTAGTAAAGACTTGCATGATTTTAAGTGGGAAGTAAGTCAAGACTTGCATGATTTTAAGTGGGAAGTAAGTCCTCATAAAAACAAAAATTTTATTGTGGGAAGTTTTATTCCCAAGAGATTTAATTTTCCAAAAATAAATTCAAATAAATAAATATATGTGTTTATATATTTTAATATGGTCTCTAAGTGAAATTTACATGGTGAAAGGAGGCTAGTAACTTGTGGTAATTATCCAAAATTACCATTCATCTTCTTAATAAGTTGAATATTAAGAGGAGGAAACCTTATATTATAAACCATGAATTTTCTATCATGTGTACATGAGTGGACAAGCTCATAATTTTTCCCTTTTCTGGGAAAAGAAATATTTTTTCTACGTTACCAGTAATATGAATTCAGACTTCAGACTATATAGAGGTTAACTCTGTAACTCTAGAGAAATTCTTGTTAGTGTATTTTTTGCTATTATTTTTTATGCCTGGGAATCATTTTTCCTTTCTCTCAATGTTTTAATAATATTAAACCCCATTGGATTATCAGTACAAGGAAATGGAGAAGGGAATGCGTACATGATAAGTAATATACTCGGAGTCAATATAATATAATTAAGTCCCATCAGGTTACAGGAACCGGGAGATAGAGAAGAGAAGGTGCGCGTGAATGTGATATACCCGAGGCCGATATAATATAATAATATTGAACCCCAACGGAATATCAAGCACTGGGTGATGGAGAAGGAGACGAGCATGTGGTAAGTGATACACCTGAGGGTCGATATAATATTATAATATTAAATCCACCGGAGAATTAGGCACTGGGAGTTGGAGAAGGGATGGTGCATGTAGTAAGTAATATGCCTAGGGGTAGGTGCAAACATATGATAAATTAATTTAATAAACCTCGGTGCATTATAAAATATAATATTATTATTAATCACCCACCGGAATACCGAAGCTTGGGGAATGGTAAAAAGGCATGTTTGGCAAGTAATACACATGGTGTCTGGTTAAATAAAATGTAATCAATAAACCCTATCAGGATGTTGGGATCCCAAATTAAAAGGGGAAAGTAAACTCTCGGCATTTATCAAGCTAGTGAAATCGATTAAATAAAAATGTCATTATGTGGGTTATTAAATTAATGAGGATTAATTAGTAATAAAGTGGGCTAAATAAATAAAATCATGAGGCGTAGGATTATAATGTAATGATTAACTAACTTAATAAGATTATAAGGGTGGAAGGTGTTGCACCCAGTCCAGTGGCACATAACTCTACCACACCACATACTTTCCATGTATGTTGACATGTAGTCGCCTTGTGTGATGCCATGTCACCTTCCACGTGGTAGTACACAGACTTTTTATTCTCAGTAAAATATTTAAAGCGCCATAACTTTTGATCCAAAGTTTGGGATTGAGGTAAATTTTGATATCGTCGGAAAGCTCTTGATGAGCAGAAGACGATGGTGCCCTCGAAAGGAGGTTTTGATATGGATAAGGAAAATTAAAATTTTGATATCCCACCCCTTTAAGATAACCTAAGGAGCATGTAGGTTATAGGATTTGCACTAGCTAAGCAGGCTCGGACTAATATTTTTTGTGATAGGTGAGGCGGGATGGTTTAAGGATGTTAGGTAAGTTCAGTGACCGATAATGAAACAGGGAGCACCCTTACTTATCATGGTAGCCAAAACCTTAGGGACCAATATGGCTTGAGTATGAGTTTAGGTAGAATTTTAGATTAGGGGGCTTACCATTCAATTTCCTAAGGTAGAAAATTAAATGGGAATTGTCGTGGGCACAACACCTACTTAATATTGCCACATTCATGTGATCAAAACAAACTATATATCAAAAGATAATTTTTTCATGGTAGAGAAGAAAATTTTATATGAATCAAGAAATCGAGTGTAGGGCTTCAAAGCCTAAATATACCCTTTGTGCATTTTCAAGAGATAGAAACATACATGTTTTCATGCATTGACCCAAGTGATGAATACTATCATATCTAAATTTAAGGAGAAATTTTCATGAAATAGAGGATAAGAGAAAATTAAGATACTATAAAGAGGTCATTATTACCATAATCTAAAAGATAAAAAATGACTTTCTCTTATACCTAGCTTAAAGAAGAAAATCAACATTGCTAAAACAAGAATGTACATTGCTTAAACAATAAAATCAACATTGCTAAATAGGGCATTGGAAAATTCCTAAAACACCATGGGATGCAATAATTTTTCATCTTTGTGATACTAAGAAGGTGGAGGATGGAAAGAACCTTCTCTTATAGTGTCCTGGGAATGCTCACATTAGATATCAATTTCAAAAATTTTGTAGCACTATGGATTGGGCCTACCTTGTTAACTCATCAACGTTGTGGAGATTGAGGAAATATTCTCTCCAATTTTTTGAAGCATAGAAATGAAAGGAAGCAGAGGTGTGGAGTACACTTCCTAAACTAACCTATGAGGGAAGATTCTACAAAAACCAAAAAAAAACATAATTGCAAACACATTAAATGAGCAACAAACCATTAACACCATGGTATCCTTGGGAAAACCCTTTTCGAATAAAAACCCCATGCTATAAAGCACACTAAATGTATTATTCAAAAACTAAATTCTTACAATACAGAGTCTTTGTGCTCTCAGCAAGAGTGTTCAATAGTAGCACAATTTCCTCTAGGCCTAACACTCAATAAATAAGCATGGTAAAACCATAGACCAATTATAGTTTACCATTTATACATACTAAAAACAACTAGCAAGTTAGTCCCTACCACTGCTTTCTGCCTCTGCTCTGAAAGCATTCCTGCTATAGCTTTGAATTATTCTTGCTATAGCTTTGTAATATTCCTTCTGTAGCTTTGCATTATTTTTTTTTAAACTCTGCTATAGCTCTGCGTTATTCTTTGCCACTTTTTTTTCATATATTCATGTTACATCTCTACAAGGTGTATGACACACATGTCCCAACATTCTCCCACTTTTCATATACCTTACAAGGGTATAAGGGAGAATGCATCAAATTATGAGCTAATTGTTAGGGCCCATAAGGCCCATAGACTCACAACACCACTTGAATTTACATGTGCTCACTAGTTTCATCAATGCATCTGCAACAATCTGCAAGGTGTTAACTTTCTCTAGTATATTTTTTCCATCCTCTACCATGTACCTAACGAAATGGTATTGGATATCTATATAATTTGTCCTTACATGAAAATTTGGATTCTTATCTAAACAATTGGAATTGTTACTATCACATTGAATCGTAATATCTTTATGACTTATCCCTACTTCTGAACATAGTTTCATAAGCTATATGACCTCCTTACAGGCATGAGTAGATTCCATATACTCTTCCTTTGTAGTGGACAAAGTGATCATAGCTTTTTTCTTTCTCATCCAACTCATTGCTCCACAAAACCACTGAACTACATAACCACTCATAGATCCCCTTCTATCTACATCCCTTGCCTAATCAAAATTAATCTAACTCTTAATATTCACTAAGTGTGGGTCCCATGAAACATCAATATGATAGAAAATGAAATATTCAAAGGTGCCTCACAAATACATGAATACCCTCTTCATTGTAGCTCAATGTTCACATATAGGATTAGCCATGAATCGACTCAAGACTCCCATTTCTTGGGTAATGTATAGTCTAGTACACACCATAGCATACATCAAACTAACAATTACACTAGCATAAAGAACAAAGGCCATATCCTCCATCTTTGCAGGTGTTTTAGGACACTACTCAACTAAAAAATTAGTTCTCACATAAATTGGAACACTCGATGGTTTGCAATTTTCTACAACACAGAGTTTACATACTTACTCTGGCTCAACTAAAGCCTTGTATTTGCTCTATCTCTCCTGATATTCATTCCTAAGATGTATTTTTCAACCCCCAAGCCCTTCATATCAAATTCTGATGAAATTTGATACTTCAACTCACAAATCACATCCTTACTATTACCAAAGAATAACATACCATCTACTTCTAGAGTGATAACAAAGAAATGATCACCATCTTGCTTGTAATACACACAATGATCTAATTTGGATCTTAGAAATCCTAGTCCCGACACAAAGGAATCAAACTTTTGGTACCACATTATGGGAGACTGTTCGAGACCATATAAATACTTTTTTAACTTGCAAACCAACGACTCTTTACTTTTTTCAACATAGTGTTATGGTTGTGTCATATAGATCTTCGCCTTCAAGTCACCGTGTAGAAATGTAGTTTTCACATCCATATATTTTATCTCTAAATCAAAGGATGCTACTATAGATAATAAAAACCTAATAGATTTTAACTTAGCAACTTAGGAAAATATCTCACCAAAGTCTATCCCCTCAACCTAGGAATATCCTTTTGCAATCAACCTTGCCTTATGTTTTTCAACATTTCCATTTAAACCAATCTTCCTTTTGAACACCCATTTACATCCAATGGGTTTCCATCCATCAAGCAATGGGACCAAGTCTCATGTATCATTATGTATTAATGCATCCATTTCCTCATCCATGGACAATCTCCAAGACTCCTTATCTTC
Source organism: Picea abies (assembly GCA_900067695.1). Lineage (NCBI taxonomy): Eukaryota > Viridiplantae > Streptophyta > Pinopsida > Pinales > Pinaceae > Picea > Picea abies. Next base: position 43,570 of record CBVK0110082653.1, read on the forward strand.
CATCTTCATTGCCTCTTTCATTGTTCTAGGTTCATCAATGTTGGTAGATAAAGAAAATATACATCTAAAATCAAATAGACTATAATTATACATGTTTGGTTGCCTTCTTTTCCAAATGGACCTCCTTAAAGTTTGAGGTGGATTTCTTCCTCCTATTCCAAACTCTCTAAACCCTCCTCCTCCTTATGTCCATCATGAACTTCCGATTCATTTTCTAGTTCAAATTTATGAATATTGGGTGGTCGTTGAACCACTAACTTCTTTTGATCCTCTTATGACTACACCACTATGGGAGAGGACTTAACTTCTCCGAAAATTACATTTTTGTTATACAAAAATTTTCTATCCATAGGATCCCAAAGCTTGTACCCTTTCACACCAACACCATAGCCGATGAAGATATACTTCACTTCCTTGTTATCCAACTTAGATCGCTTCTCCTTAGGAACATGAGCATATGCCTTACAACCAAAAACATGAAGATGTTGAAGTGAGGGTTTCTTTCCCATCTAAGATTACATAGGGGTCTTGTGTACGAGAGTTGATGTGGGAGACCTATTAATCAAGTAACATATAGTAACAAGTAATTCTACCCAAATCTTCTTCTATAATCCAAATCCACTAAGCATACTCCTAAATCTCTCCATCAATGTTCTATTCCTTTGTTCTGCAACTTCATTCTATTGAGGGGTATGTGGAGTTGCATTATGTCTTTCAATGTCATTCATCTTACAAAATTTATCAAACTTTGCAGAACAAAACACATTGCCATTATCATTCCTAAACACCTTAAGTTTCTTTCCAGCCTAATTAATATTCCTACCAATTTCATTTTCCAAGAGAGATCTAAACTCCTTAAAACAACTAAAAACCTCACATTTAGTTCTAAGAAAATATATGCATTCCCTTCTAGAATAATCATCAATGAATGAGACATAATACAAAGCCTTAGAAATCGAAGGAAATTTAATTGGACCAAATACATCATAATGAATTAAGTCCAAAAACCAAAAGATTTATGAGACCCAAAATAAAACTAAACATGGTCCTCCTTTCCATACATGCAATGCTCACAAAAATCAAATTCAAGAGTACACTCATTCAATCCATCAACAATATTTTTATTTTTCAAGGCCCATAGGCCCTTCTCACCTATATGGCCCAACGTTTGGTGCCATAGCATTGTCTTCTCTACAAGTAACTTTATTTTTGAAGCAATATCTTGTTCAAGAGGTTTTTATTGTGAAGGTGTAGATCATGTAGATATATCTACTGCAAGAATCAAATAACTCTTACACTCAATAGTGCACACATCAAGCTGGAACAAAGTTCCCACATGAACACCCTTAGTGAGTACCATAGCTCCTCAAAACAACATGAACCCTTTGTAGAAGAAAACAACTTGCACACCTACATCATTAAGTGTGCTTACTGATAGTAGGTTTCATGATAAACCTGAAATGTGCAAAACTCCACTAATTCCATTTACTCTACAATCAAGGAATCTAATCAAGACTCTACCATGGCCAAATATGCTAAGAGGAGAGTCATCACCAAGGCATACCATCCCACCGTCGTATTTTTCATGCATTGAAAACTAGTGTAGATGGGATTTCATATGGAAGGAAGCTCTAGAGTCTATCATCCATGCACTCTAGCCTGCACGGGTTGGAAACAAAGGCATCTCCACCATATTCTTGAGAATATTTTTTAGACTTGTCATCAAAATCATTATTTTTCTTCTTTTTATTCTTATTCTTCTTCTCTTCCTTGCAGTCCCTTATGAAATACCCAACCTTGTTGCAGTTAGAAAATTGTGCCTTGTAATTTCTAGTAAACTTATTTCTCCCATGTAATTTGGATCTGCATTTACTTTTTTCTTTCATTTCTCCTTTGATCTTCCATCAAAAATCAAGGCCTCATTAGTGGATTCAAAATATTTCCACCTCACCTCCTTTGAGATTAAAGCTGCTACAATCTTGTCAAGCACCAATGTCTTACCAAGTTGTCCCATGAATTTGGAAAGAACACAAAAGGTTAATACAACGATCCTCCTCATCCATATTCACTCCAAATAAGATCAACTAGGTTACAATAGTATCAAATTCATTTAAATTCTCATTTATAGAATTTCCATCACCCATTCTCAAGGAAAACATATTTTTCCGTGGAAAAGGTTTATTTACCGAGGATTTAGCCTGATACAAATCCCCCAACTTCTTCCAAAGAATTGTTGTGGTTTTTCCTTCAAAATTGTTCGATAATATCGAATCAACCAAATAGATCTTAATAAGGCTTCTTGCCTTTCTCTTCAACGCCACCCACATGTAATGTCCCTGATATGAACCCTTTGTAATTGTACATATAGACCGGTGAGTCGTTGGTACCGATTGTAAATGTAAATGTACATATAGGTTGGTGAGTCGTTGGCATCAAGTTTTGGT
>CBVK0110083654.1:0-21509 GCA_900067695.1 Picea abies
GGAAGTGCAGAAAGGAACGGACCTCTGTGATGACATGAGCCAAATGGACATGGCATATATATAACGAATCGATGCCATGAAGTTGAAGGTACCCATAAGGGATGAATACATTCTGGCACCAATATTCTCAGTTGTCGGCTGAGAATTTACGATCATGGGGACCGATGATCTAATGGATGCATTGGGGCTAGCGTAAGCAAAGGAGAATTGGTTGATCATCACGATATTCCCATCATGAGGAAAAAAAGAGTACGAAAGATGGATGATACATTTGTAGTCATAGAGTAAGTCCAATTACGTCCTAGTAACAAGTTATAATCGAGGGGCGCATCAATGACCTCGGCATCCACCTTTATTGTCTTCTCTCCTAACTGGACCAGAAATGATGAAAGAATATCGTGAGGGTGGAAGGAATGTCCAGCAAAATAAGTCAAAATGGTCGGATACTGAGAAAGGGTTGGAGAGTCGAGGGCTTTCCAATGACCATGGACATCACACATGTTGCGGTGCCTTCATAAAAAATACTACGCTTGATGGTATACTTTGCGTAACCCTCGTGGATTTTTAATGCCACATGGTAAGGAAAGAGAGGCTTCACATATGTGATGTCAAAGTTGATAAATTTTGAGCCACAAGGATTTAGAGATCCTAACACAGATAGCAAGGGATTCTTCTATGAAGGACATGTTCAGACTACTTTGAGAGTCAACCTCGCACAAGGGGTTTGACCTAGATCCCAAAAAATAGAGTAATTTTGGGAGTCTCTAGCATTAGGATTGTGGGTAAAGTGCTTGAGTGCTCCTTTCGGAATACGAAGCGGGGGCTCTAGTTTTTTGATCTATAAGGGCATCTCCGAAGGAGGGGGAGACTCTGGACCAGGTACAGTCTCCGAAGAATTGTAATCATGAGACTAAGTGGCTAAATTGACCTCATATTTAACTATATTGATGCATAAAAGGTCATCGTCTTGCATTGGTGGGTTTTTATTGCCACTCACCACATTTACAGCATTCGAGGAGCTCGAGGCCATATGTTGATTAGGTGGAAAAGGATTAGTCATGCTCGAGGCCATATGTTGATTAGGTGGAAAAGGATTAGTCATCATGACAAGCGGTAGAGATAAAATCCTTGCAGCTTCCAAAAGTATGGGGCATAAATGGGTAACATGATCATCTATACAAAGCTTACAGGGAAACTTTGCCTTCCTCCTTTATTTATTTCCCTCACCGCCATTATTATTCGACTTGTCGTTATTACCGTTTTTCGTGGGTTTATTGTTATTTTTCCCATCCTTATGATTATTATTATGTTCTTTATTTGTATTCCCTCCTGGTTTTTGATTACCATTCAAGTTGGTTGACAATTGCAAAGAATTTAAATCCACTGACTGAGTGGGATTGGAGGACACAAACAAATTTGTCCCCCCTATTGACTAGTTTAGAGACAATTCTTTCAAAAGGCTTGTCATCGAGTCTGTGAATTTCATATTGGCGGAGCCTATAATGCCATTGGCATGAGGCCCGGGATTTTGTATAGGGTCATAATTTTACCTTGGTGAATCTGGATGAATCTCGTATAACATACCAGATTGAGCATATATGAGATCTAAATGTTGGGGCTTAAAAATTGCTTCTTCCTTATATGTAGGCACGCATGTCAAAACATCTTTCAAAATATAAGGCAATAGAAATTTGTGGAACCACTCTACAAGTAATTCCAAGGGTATGTAGCTCTTGATCAACCTCTTCCATCTATGCCACTTCTACATGTGATATTAGATATGAGTGTCTTTGTTCTAGCATAAAGCCGATATAAGTTCTAAGAGAACATCGTAATGAACCGACAATTGGAAGTTGTTGAGGAAGAGTAAGACCATCTGACTAAAGGTTATGTATGACCCCCTAGATAGCTCTATATACCATTTCACAACAGCCCCTGTAAGGGTATGCTAAACCAATCTTAACCAAATAGAATCGTCATTAAGGGAATTCAAAGAGCACCAAACAATCTTAACCAAATAGAATCGTCATTAAGGGAATTCAAAGAGCACCAAAGGTGAAAATAAGTGATGTGATAACCGGGATCCTCACCATTCTTTCCCTCAAATTTTGGAATATACAAAGCAATCTTGGTGGGAACGGGGGCCCATGTTGGTTCATGACACACGGGGTCATTCATTAACTTAAACAAGTCTTTCATATTTATCGTGGCCAAAAAAAGGAGACGGGGTTGTGGCAACTCTCCCCAAGCTCCCTCGAAAGATTGTTGTTGGGGAATCACAACCCATCCAGGGTTCTGGTAAGCATCATGGCCCTGTCTGGGATTGTAATACCCTCCTCCATACTAATTCATGAGGGGTTGTTTGGGCACCATTCCAATAGGAATGTTCTGATGAGGGTTGTAAAAAATTTCCCTACCCAGATTGGATCGAGGTTGTGGGTTTCCCAAGTTATGAAACTGGCCTCCTCTGGGTATGAATCCAAAGGATACAGGTGGATTATTCCTGCCAAAAATTTTGGTTGGAATCGGTACAAAGGAGGTGGGTGTAGAGGACGGGCCATAAGTAGTATCTTTTCCGCCAGCTTGGTTGCTCCATCTAGAAGCAACAAGACTAGACCTAGGGTTAAAAGGAGTAAATCCTCCAACTATAGGATTCATTTGTGGGACACGAGCACCATCAAATGAGAAAGGACTATGTGGAGGAGTTGTGCCCCCAAGTCCAATTCTAGTGGCCAGACTAGCCATTGGGATGGAGGTCACAAATTGTGATGTGAAATTTGGAATACCATAAGAAAAAAAACTAGAGGCCATAGGGATGGACTGAACATTATAGCTCAGAGAGTGAAAAAGAAACATAAAAGGGTTTGTGGCTACAGGTTGAGAATTCACTATAGGATGGGCATAAGTGATGATAGGAACCTCCGACACTACAACCCTAGTGGTTGAAGGTGTCGAAGGGGTACCATTAACTATAGTAGGTATGGGATTTGAATGACTCCCAATATCATTCTGAATGGATTCAATATTCATCCTTGTATCATCACAAGTCTGATAAGTGGAGGTGTGTGTACCACGTTTGATAACTTTATGCCTTTTAGAAGGGAAAGACTCAAAATGCAGTGGTAATTGTAACAAGCGGTGAGACCTATGGGGAAGTTGGTATAGCTCCATGATGAATCAATATTCGAGATATAAAAAACAAATCCTAACGCCAACTAGTAATCAAAGAGCACACCAAAATAAAATAAAAATGCCAATATGCACACAAACGGGGTAAAGTAGCTGAAAAGGGGACTCCCTCCCTAAAGTTGGTATGCCTCACCCAATAAAGGCCTGGGACTCCCTGATAAATGTCATAGGTATCAAAATCAGTTATAAGGGCCCTTGTGGGCTTAAAAATCAATTGGTCAGATCCCCCTAGAGAGGTAATCCTCCATAAAGGTTGTGTTGTGTCTGACCCTTATTTGACCCTGGGTACCTACTGAATAACCCCTCCAGGTAACCTGTGTGGTACCTATGTCAAGGAACGAAACAAACACGATATAAACGATGTGCAAGAGAATATTCGTAAGTCAAATCCACCATATAGGCATGGTAACAAAGCGTGAAATCTCGAAATCACCACCTCTCACAGATGTCATGCTACTAGAAAGATCACCATATACGAATAGATCCATATAAATATATCCTATGCTAAGAAGGTATCAGAGGGATATCCCTTCAAGCAACCTCACACGACCTTGTGATTAAATCCGATGTAAGAAGAGCCTCCTGACGTCACCAATTATACAATGGATTTAACTACTCCCTTAATCAGACACATATGTTGATTTAATAGACTTGGAGATGTTTAATTAGAAAATATTATCCCAATTCTCTAAATCCTAAGATTGTTTGTGCACTCCATAAAATAAAATCGTTACTAATCAATTTTAAATTATCTACGTTACTCTTAGTTTCTTTTCTTACTCAAGAAAGGTGCAGTCATGAAACTAGTGATGTTATGACTGAGAAAGTAAAATAATTGAATATGAATACAATGTAAAGTCCAAACTCCAATTCCCAATAAATGATATTCTTTTCAAAATGAAATTTTAAATTTAGTTCTGCAATTTCAAATAAGATGCAATAAGTAAAATAATTGAATATGAATACAATGTAAAGTCCAAACTCCAATTCCCAATAAATGATATTCTTTTCAAAATGAAATTTTAAATTTAGTTCTGCAATTTCAAATAAGATGCAATCTTTCTTTACATGTACTAATTTTATTGTTAAGGACTCAAAATATCAAATGCCAACAATGCAAAAATGCCTAATATTTTTGTATTTTCAATATAAAAGAATGAAAATGCAAGGATCGATGAGCAACTTGATATAAAAAATATAGTATATGTAAACATAGACAACCAAGTAGGATATCACTAAGCAAACACCTATCCCAAGATGCAAGGAAAATCAAATGAAAAGGATCATGAGAAAGGCACCGCCCAAAAATTCAACCAAAGAAAGGTTTCCTATCCTTCCAAAGAAACTTAACAATCATAACAGAGACCAAACTCAACAACCATCAAAACCTACCCAACAACCATCACACCCAAAAACCAAGAAACAAAGGGTGATTTGCATGACTGTTCAATAGAAAATCATGTATCTGTGCCTCTTATAGAAGGAAAACACACATATGTACGCGAATTCTAGGTAAAAACCTACGTATATGTGTTAAAACACAACGAGGCTAAGGAGAAGGCTAAGAAACTTAGACTCATAATGTAGAGAGGATGTCAACCAGTCATACGAAAAGAAACTCAATATAAACGAGACAAATCAAAGGAGAAAAACACTCCAAACCCCGAAAAGAATATTCTTTCCCTAGTATTGTTGTCAATTATGTTACATGAAAAATCTCTCTATGGATAGAGTAAACCACAATATATGGAAATGACTGCAGAAATCAAATCTAATATCAAATATGATATATAAAAAAATATGCAAGAAAGACAAGATAAATGTCCTACCTCATCCAGACGTTCGATGAAGTCCACCATTTAGAACTTGACTCAAAGAAATACACATGCAACTTGTCCTTAACAACCAAGAAACGCAAGCATATGGATATAATATATAATGTTATCACATTCAATAGCATTATCCATCAACATTCATGACAAATATTCCCATGGAATAACAATTCAAATATTTTCAAAATATTAATTGGATGAGAAAATAGTATTTCTATTAAAATGTAATCAACAAAAGTGAATGAATTACAACTTCTGTGTCGGCGTGGTTCAGAACTGAGAAACCAAGTGACTTTTTGTTGGGCCTCCACCACTTCATTCCTCCACCAAAGGAAAGATCATATAAGATATACAATGGGGTTCTCAATCATGTAGTGAAGATCTTGGGGGATGAATAATGTGTTTAGACTTAAAAGGATAAAAGGATGCAAAATCAATATGAGGTGAATAATTTCTCCAGAGTAAGTTTTCTCTCAAAGTTGAATTCTTCTCCTCTTTTCCATAGCTCGAATTTCGCCCACTTATAGCCTTCAAGTGGAACTAAAGGGCCGAGTCAAAATGTTTCTAGTATATGGAAGTTCAAGGATCATGGATCTTGTGATGTGACTTGGAAACCCGACACCATTTTTAAATTTTGGGCACAAAACCCGATGTACACAGGTTGTAGTGGTGAAACCTGTGTAATTCACAGGTGTTGTATAATAGATAGGGCACATATATGTAGAAAAATACTGTTTTTGTCTCTAGGATTTTCAAAAAGAAACTTCAAGTCTCCACAGGGAAATGGAAAAAGGACCTATGTGCAAGTTTGCATAAGGTGAGGCAAATATTTCTATAACAATGGTTTGCACTCTTTCAACATAGTGGAGCTTTAACGATTGGACATTGTGTGCTTGGTTTAGATGTTTTCCATGTAAGTAAAATATTGAATGGTCCATATCTTATTTTGGGGCTTCATCACTACGTGACTCTGGCATATTACCACTCTTAGGTTTGTTCAACTTCCCCAGATTTTTACCGGCCTAATAAGTCATAGAATGTTGGTGACCACTTGTTGTCGATTAACACTTCATGCTTACTCTATTCTTCCACTACGCTTAATAAAAAATCAAGAATGATCCTAAAGTACATCAACGATTACTGTTACTTCATTATTCACGCTTACTCTATCCTTCCATTGTACTCAATCGGACAGTCAAGAAATATTATAGAGGATCTTATATCAATGAAGAAACATTAATTCATGACTTCGGCCTTCAACGCTTCAGGTATTTGTGCTAGTATTATAAGTTAAACATCCATGAAGGGTGTAATCCTGGAGTCAGATGGCATGCTAAAATCACTAATGATTATGTGGACATGTAGTGTTTATGCCATGTGTCACCTTGATTTGTGACTTTCACAGACCTTATGTGCCATATTCTTTTTTATACTTGTCACCATCTCATTGGGACAGATGTCCTTGCTGACGTAGTCTTGCTGATGTGGACCTACTATTGTGTCATATGTCTTATTTTGATCTTCCTATTAGATTGGACAACTGGAAAGATTTTGTGATTATGGATTTTCACTTCGTGGCTTCAAGAACTTTGACTCTTTTATATAAACCTTCAATCATCGTCAAAGTGCCTAATAGGTTTTTCCACCGTTTGATATTTTCTTTTCTTGATCCGATGAACTTTGTTTACTTTGGGACTTTGTTCCTTTGGTCCCACTTATCTTATCCTTCCACTTTACTTTGGGGCTTCAACCTTCAGGTATTCCTACATGATTCATATTTATTTTCACCAGAGTGGTCAGTGTTGGAGTTGACTTATTGATCCAATGGTTGATATCTCACTTGTAGGGATATTAGATTGATAGTCTGCATGAGTTTGTTTTAATCCAAGACTTTGGGATATTGTGGCTTACCCTATCCTTCCACTAAACTCGATCGAATGGTTGAGAATTCACCCAAAGTCCCTCCTTGATCTAGTGACTAGTGAGATTTCATGACTTCGTGATCGTGCCTTGTCTCCAATGTTCTTTGAAGTAGTGAAGTGGCGAAGGTCCAAAGTTCTTTTGTCCTCTAGTTGATCCAATGGTCCATATCGCTACTTCTTCAGATATGATGGTTGATATTTAATCATTCGCAAACTCTGACTTCACCTCGATCTAACGATTCTTGATTGTCCCAAAATGAGAATGAATGGCTCCTGTAACTCGATCCTTTACAAGAAATTATTCTATGTAGGCTCTATATTGTATGTGATCTGATGGTCCAGGATTTCCTTGAGAACTACATCAACGACCAAGATTCTTCTTCGATTCTTCTGGAGTTAACTGTTGGGGTTTAAATCTCAATAGAAGTTTTGTAATGTGTTCTCCCTTATTATCTTTCCTTCATCCTTTCCATGCTCCGATTCCGTGTGTTTATTCTTTGTATAATCTCCTTTCTATATCTCCCAATCTTTAGGAACATAGGATCATTTGTTTATCCTATCGTAATCAACAATGATTATGAATTGCTTCTGCCCCAAGGTGGTCTTACTTTTTCTCTGATTATTGTACATTTTTTACTCATATTTCCATCAATGACAACACACAATCAGTAATTCCAACACTCTATTCATCATTCCACTCATCTACCACCATATTGGTGTATACACCATTTTATGTGTCACGTAGTGAAACCTTCGCAAAAAATGTTGGACACCTTTTTTCTATGAATCCCCACTTGATTTCATGTGTTTTGAGCATTGTCAGTTATTTTCAATATGGGAAATGGAACCTTCACTAGAATCACAATATCCAACTTAATTTTTCAAAGAATAATTTCATTAGGATCATAGCCAACATCTACATTCACTGCACAATAACATGTCTTATTGATGTATTATGCATCCTTTTCATGAATGTTCCATCCTTTTATCATATTCATAAGTATTTTAGAATCCAAATTAGTGTATTTGTAGAATCTCATTTGGGTCCTACAAATACATTTATTGTCTCTTAAATGTGCTTATGGTCATATTTTGGATCATAATTCCATCTCACTAGGGATTTTATGTCCTGAGAACATATTTTCGATATGTCAATGTATGGCTAAAGGAGGATTTTTGCATCTCACCATAAAAATCTAAATGTGCCTTAGATAGAGGAACCATTAGTGGTGTTGGAATCAAAGCATCAAATTACATCTAGAGGCACCCCTCCCCTTTGATTTTTTTTCTCAACAGATATTTTGTTTGAGGATCTCTAGAAATAGGGTTTTTCTCAATAAGAGACAATGCAATTCCTGAACTAGGGTTGGTTTTGAAAAAAATTATGTCAAGATATTATGGGTAGTGTGGTCACATAGGAATTAGAAACAAACAATTGTAGTATCTTATAGAACTCAATTATTATACTCAAATTTTATTTTATACCCCTAGACCAAGTTACCAATATGTCCTTGAATGACTTGAGGAAGCTAGTTGCAACTCACCATAAAAAACTATCTGGGCCTCCGATGGATGGAATTTTAGTTACGTTTGACTTTGGGAAATGGACAATGCATTTTCTTAACTAGGGAACAATTTTGAAAAACATTGCATTGGAAGATTGTGGGTAGAGTAGTCACATTCCCCATGGGAAAAAAACACCTACCATAGCTTACATAACTAAATTATGTTCCTCGGATTGGATTTTATGCCCCTGTAGCAAATTGTCAATGTGTCCATGAATGACTCTAGGAAGCAAGTTGCAACTCATCATAAAACTTTAAATGGGTCTTGGTGGATAAAACATTAGTTTTTTTGGACTCCTAACACCATATAAATTCTAGGGGCACCCATCCCTATGATTTTTTTTCCTGTAAGAAAAAACAAAATTGAGAATAATTGGAACTATGGTTTTCCTTGGTAAGGAAAAATAGATTTAAAAAAAACACTCTAACAATAGATTTTTGGTAGAGACATCACATGGGCCTTGGCCACACATACTTTCGGGACATTATGGAACTAAATTATGCTTCTCGGATTGGATTTTATGCCCCTGAACCAAATTTTCAATGTGTCCTTGAATGTATTTAGGAGGCGAGCTGCAACTTGCCATAAAACTCCAAGTGGGACTCCAATGGATGAACCACAAATTACATTGGAATCCTGATATCATATTACAACTAACAAGATTGCTCCACTATGATTCTATTTTTATAAAATGGTTTGTTTGAGGATCTCCATAACTAGGGTTTCACTTTGTAAGGCACAATACAATTTAATAACTAGGGGTCAATTTTTAAGAACTCTATGTCATGATATTGTGGGTAGTGTGGACATGTTGAAATTGGCCAAACACACTTGAAATAGATTACAAAACTAAATTATGATTCTTGGATTGAATTTTATGCCTCCAAACCAAATTGACAATGTGTCTATGAATGACTTTAGGAGGCGAGTTGCAAATTTCCATAAAAATCTAAACGGGCCTTCAATGGATAAACTTTCAATTGTGTTGGACTCATGAATCAAATTAAAACTAGGGGAACCTCTCCACTATGATTATGTTGCATATAAAATCATCTATTTGAGGATTTCCATAACTAGGGTGTTGCTTAGTAAGGCATAATGAAATTTATGAACTAGGGGTTAATTTTAAGCAACACCATGTCGGGAAGTTGTGGGTATTTTGGTCACATGGGTCTTGGGAAAAAAAACTTATAGGAGCTTACAAAACTCAGTTACGCTGCTTGGATTGGATTTTATATCCCTGGACCAAATTATGAATGTGTCCGTGAATAGATTTAGGAGGCAAGTTGCAGCTCACCACAAAACTCTAGAACGAAGACTCCGATGGATGAATTGTCAATTGTGTTGGATTCCTAACACCATATTACTACTAGAGAAAACCCTCCCCTTTTATTCCATTTCCAAAAAAATATTTTGTTCAACAATATATAAAACTAAGGTTTTGGTTAGTAAGGCTCAATGGCATTTCTGAACTAGGGGTTGATTTTGACGAACGTTATGTCAAATGATTGTGGGTAGTGTGGTCATGTGGGCCTTGGCCAAAAAACATTATGGGAGATTATGAAACTCAATTATTCTAATCAGATTGTATTTTATGCAATTGGACCAAATTTTCAATGTGTCCCCGAATGGATTTAGGAGGCAAGTTGAAACTCGTGAGAAAACTCTAATATGCCCTCTAACTGGACCATAAAGGGTATAAAAAAATCAAATTATATCATATTATATGACCTTGTATAAAATATAGGGTTTTACACATTACAAATTGGTTACATGATGTAGAGGGAACTTTAATAAACTTTTAACGCAACTTCTTACATCCTTAATTTTTATTTTCCTCTGTGTTAGATGCTATAATTTTTTTCAACACTTATTGATAGTGTTAATGTCACCACCTTATACATCATAATTAAATTTGGAAATTCCCTAGGTATGACTCAATTGACATACAATACAAAGGAATATTAACATGTGTATAGTGGAACATGCTTGTGATAATTGGAATAAGTAAAAGATGTGTGAGATCCTTGTGAACATGTCTTTTGATACATGTAACATATACCAATGTTGAGACATATTTCAGGATGTCAATTTTGGAGTTCTACATAGAAGGGAAGAAAGTAAATCAGAGAATTGAAAGAAAAATATTAAAGGAAATATGAAATAAAAATAAAAAAAATATATTGAAAGTGAAAATACTAACTTGACATATATACACAGGGTATTAGAGATACATGTGTGCTAGGAATATGGAAATGTGAGTGAATAAAAAAAAAGGCAGCCACTGCACATTGAAAAGTAATTTGGTGAGTGAGAACATTAATTAAATCATATATGAAATAACAAAAATAAAAAAAGTAAAATATGTATTTCTCCATGACCTCATCAAGGAAGGATATGAATGTACGATGTGTGTATAGAGATGCTAGATGAGGATTGGATATAATATTTTTGTACATCAATGTTGTTTCCTTTACACATCATCGAGAATGTTACTAGTTAGGATTACATGCAGTTCAATCCATTTAGTGTTAGTTCCACTAAATGTAAAGGAAAATGTCGAGAAACAAAGCTGTGAAATCATATCTTAGTTAATTCTTGGACTTTTTCCAAAAAGATCGTGTTCCATAGAGAGATTCCCCAAATCACATTAGTTTTTTAAGAAGCTTGTCACGAGGGGAGTTCTCCAAATAGATGTTAAGATCATTGATTGTTGAGGAGAAGTTGTCTTCAATTGTGTTATTGACAAAGGCATAAGCGGTTTCTTGAATGTGATGGTACATTGTGATATTATATAAGTAATAATAGAATCTTGGGTGCCTACCAATTTTGTTTTTTTGGTTACTTAGTAGGTGAAATGTGAAATCCTTCATTTTAATTGATTTAAATTATGGTTGGACGAACATGGAAATGCTTGTGTGGAACATTGTGGGAAAGGCCATAGTGAATGATCCCTCTATGTTTTATTCATTTATTGCTCTTCCGATCTCACATGTATTTCTCCATGACCTCATCAAGGAAGGATATGAATGTACGATGTGTGTATAGAGATGCTAGATGAGGATTGGATATAATATTTTTGTACATCAATGTTGTTTCCTTTACACATCATCGAGAATGTTACTAGTTAGGATTACATGCAGTTCAATCCATTTAGTGTTAGTTCCACTAAATGTAAAGGAAAATGTCGAGAAACAAAGCTGTGAAATCATATCTTAGTTAATTCTTGGACTTTTTCCAAAAAGATCGTGTTCCATAGAGAGATTCCCCAAATCACATTAGTTTTTTAAGAAGCTTGTCACGAGGGGAGTTCTCCAAATAGATGTTAAGATCATTGATTGTTGAGGAGAAGTTGTCTTCAATTGTGTTATTGACAAAGGCATAAGCGGTTTCTTGAATGTGATGGTACATTGTGATATTATATAAGTAATAATAGAATCTTGGGTGCCTACCAATTTTGTTTTTTTGGTTACTTAGTAGGTGAAATGTGAAATCCTTCATTTTAATTGATTTAAATTATGGTTGGACGAACATGGAAATGCTTGTGTGGAACATTGTGGGAAAGGCCATAGTGAATGATCCCTCTATGTTTTATTCATTTATTTGTGAGAACAAAATAGGTGGTCGTAGAATTGAATTTGTTCTTTGGAAATATAGTGAGTTTAATTATCTTCGTATTTATTGGATATTTGTACATGAATTTTGGATAATGGCCACACAAGATGACATTTCCTATCTATTTGTGTCTACGGAAGTAGTTTGGGTGTGTTCATAGCTATACAAGTGCAAGGGGCACCTATAGAAATTGAGTGTGAATGTTGAAGAAAATGGGAAACATTAATAAGGGAGGTTGGTACAGCCCTAAGTGTGGTTTCATCAAGGTGGAAATCCTTGTAATAATGGTCACTTGATAACTTGTAAACCAACAAAAATATAAGAATGCAATCATAATATTATTGCTTAGAGCTATTACATGAGATGCTCAAAATGTCGAAGTCCTATACATGCTAAGGCAAGTAGTTGAAGATTGAAGAAAGTTTTGGGGGAAATATTATCATATGGCCTTTGTCTGGACTTATTCCTTGCACAACCCTACATTTAGAAGATCACATAAGGTTGTTTGGTCTAGTACAACTAGACTTCTAAGACCTTCTATAGGCTTTAGTGATCGCCTTTGTACACATATATATATAAGTAGTGTTATAAAGGTATTTTTTCCATTATGATGTATTATACATAGTTATAATAATTATTTCTTTTATTTAATGATGAGTACATCTACCCATTATTTTTTCCCATGGTCATGTCTATGGATTCATTGGTTTCATCTCTTATGCATGATGCTTATTTACTTGTTAATTCAATTCTATGTTTATTTTCTTATAGATGGATTTGATATTGATGAAAATTATTTAATTTTATGCATTTCATTTTATTTAACCTTTATAGAGTTTGTCTATATTATTAAACCATCAAATAATACATTTCAAATTGTAACTTAATTTTTCTAATATATAATATTGTAAGTGATTTATATTTTGGTCATTTAAGCCTTCCTTGTGAAATTATTTGTGTTATGCATCATCTATCTTTGTAAAAATTATTTTCGATGGATGAGTTGAACCCATTTTCAAAACCATGCTACTATATACAACAAATTTTTTTATCACCCATATCATATTTATTTTATATACTCATTTCTTATTTTGAATATTTCAAAGTTACATACCATGCTTGGTGTCAATAGTAAAGAAAATCTCAATATTTTTTTGTGGTTCCATGTGAAGGTGAGTATTTCATTATTTCTTATTCAAGATTCAAAGTCTTCACTACTTTCCTTCTAAATAATGTAGAGTATAGTTCCATTCTATTGTCAAAACTTGAGCTAGACCTCTAATAGTTCAATTTAGTTTGTAACAAAATTGAAGAGGGTTCATAACTGTTACATTAGTCACAATCATTCATGAAGGTGTAATAAATAATAGTACAAATTGAATTTATTATGGTGAGATGTATTCCCCCTAATCTAATAGAATTTTGTTGGAAACTATAGTTCCATCTTATTGGAAACAAATTTGACCATAAACTTTGATTTTAGATATTTACGTCCCTTTTAAGAAGAAAAAATTATTTGATCATGTTTAAATTTTACCTAGATGAAAAAAATGATCTAACCATAAAAATTAAGTTTGTAGACTTATTAACTAGCTCCATTTCTACTTGCTTTTGATGCCATGCCTAAAATTCCAATCACAAATTGCCAAAGTGTTGGTCAATGACTTGTTTCTCAAGTGTAAGTTTTATTCTCTACTCTATGAAAAATGATGACCAAATGACCATAGCTATCAAGTCTAGGTTTGATTTTATGTCAATCCCATAATTAATTCCTTGAATTTTGATTATCATATTGATACTACTTTTCATAGCTAGGGAAATATATTGGATAGATTCTTTGAAATGAAACAAAAAACTTGGCAAGGTAAAGACATAATAATGATAATTGAATGGTTGGGTGCAAGCATGGGTATTCCCACCTCAGGAAGAGATTTATCTTACACCTTAGATTTGTAGCAAGTACTTTCATGATTAGAACTCTAGTGAAATCTATCTGGTTCCACCTAGCAGATTCCTCATTTTTTATTTTTTTTTATTTCATCCATTGGATCCCCTTCTCACCCCACACATTAGGGGAAATATATTATAACATATTTTTACACCTCCATGTTTGAGATGCCTTATTGGAAAACATACACCACTTTTGCTAACTTTGATCACTTTGCAGATTAGTATATAACCTCCTTGGATGTTGTTGACGGGCGAAATTGACCATCCGTCAACTGGAAGATCGAGTCCGGTTCGGCTTTGTCTAAATAACCCAAGCCGTTTGGTGTAACTCGTTCTGACGGGTTTATTGGCTCTGTTAGCTAATCTAAGAATCCCAAAAGAAACGAATAAAATAGAGAAATAACTAACCAATTACTAAACACTATATATATGTACATATGCTCTAATGTAACTGTAGTAATTGTATTTAAGTAGAAGATATACAAGTCTCATTTATTTACATGATTTACAAGATGAAAGTTTTAATCGAAACTTACAAAAATTGATGCGAAAAATGATTGCTTCTAGGAAGCAGATAAAGAAAGCACATAAAAATATTTATTTTTTTTCTTTTATAAATTTAAATAATCTTGCAAAAAGGTTAATGAAACATGAACATGTGGATAGTCAAAGTTGAACCATACATTCATTGTTTCATTCATAAACAACTTAACTAAATAATGCACATAATAACTTGTCGCTAATCGACGAAACTGGTATTTATCTTTTTGTGTTTTATGAGCTCCTACTTATACTGTTGTTAAGGGAAACCTATAACAAAACAATACTAGCACTTCCAGAATACATTCAAAGAAGTATTTGATATTGTAGTAAATTAATAACAACAAGAAAACAACTAATTAAAAATTGTGTGATCTTAAGATAATCAATATTTAAGAATGAAAGAAAACTCAATTTTGGGTATTGATATTATCTATCATTTAACATTACAAATAAATTCCATAATAATCAAATGATCGATTGATCACACATAAAAAATGGAATAAGAAATTATGGGCAACATATAACATTTAAGAGTATGAAAACACCATATGATTGACAAGCTAAAGCTAAAATCAATCGTTATAACATTTTCATAATGCAAAAATAATGAAAGAATGAAATGGAATAAGTATCACATAGGTCTAAAGCCAAAGATAAATTACTTTCCCATATTCTTTCTCAAAATCACATGCCCATGTTGGAGTCCTCAAAGAATTGTTTTAAGATAATAAACTCTTAAAGATTGGAAAAATTAATATATAAATAATAATAATTAACCATGTATTGATAAAAAAGACTAAAGGTATTTAAATCAATGCATAATCAATTATTCAAATAATATGAAGATATTATATGAAAATAAAACCATTTTACTTACAGGACAAAAGCCATTAAGCAATCTGGAATTCCATATTCTTCTTTAAAATGCTCGTCCATTCTCCCAAAGCTTCCATCCATCCATTACTCCATTTGAAAAGAAATAAAAAAGTTTACAAAATAAATAATATACAAAAGAGAAAGGATTAAAATCCTACCCTCCAATTCTTCGATTCTCTGTGGCTCTGATATTTCTCATATATTTATAAAATGAATGAATAGTCTAGGTATCACTATTAATTTACGCCACCTGAAATTTGCCTCTAAAAGAGACCCAAATATCTCTCAAATCATGCATTTGTTTGGGAAAATATCTACATGGAAGGTAAATGGATCCATTTTGGTTCTGGTTTTTCAACTGTTTCTCCAAATTCCTTATGGTTTGGCTGCAATTAGTTCTGCAAAATCGTGTGTCTGATCTTGACGCCTTTCCAAATTTTATCTGTTGTTGCTCATAAAATTATTTGTAGAAATCCAAAATTATTTTCGGATCAATCATCTTGAACGTATTTGGATAATAAATTCTAGCCATGATTAGATCCATGTCAAATATTTGATAATAGAAACCTGTGAAACAAAAAAAAAACCTAAATTAATAACCTAAAAATTGAGAATAAAACAAAATCTAGAACAATAAAATAAAAAATGAATTTAAACTAACTATAAGTTCTAAAAAAAACATTATTTATAATTTGTTTTCAAATATGATCTAGAAGCTTCAAATTAATGGAGAAAAAATATTAATTTTAGGTTTTTACAAAATCAAACAAATGATAGATAATTCTTTGATTTTTATTATTTTCAAATGAGATGAAAAATGAAAAAAAAATTTAATTAATTAACATCACCAAATGATTTCATGAAAATGAGAAATCAACCAAGATATTATTTGATGAAGTATTGAACACATTATTAAAAATAGTCAAACTTGCTAATGAGCAAAAGAATAAACACATAATCATAATTTAAACAAAAGTAAACATTTGATAAAAATTAACGTTTTTGTTTAAATTGAGATTTTTATGCTCATTTTTAACTTTTGACATATACTCTTGTAATAAATGACTCATACTAAAGTGAATGTCTTGATTTTGTCTCAAAGAAAGCCAAGGAATGGAACTATTTGAAAAGGTTGATTTTGTAGCTCATTATAATTATCAAGATTCTAATAGGTGTCCTTTAAATTTTGTAAAAATATAAGGGGAATTGTTGGGGCGCAACAAATGGCGACTTACTAGGTGAAGCAGTTATCTTTGATCTGGTAATATTTCATCTTAGGAAGAAAATAATAAAACTTTAAAACGGATTTAAGCTCCCTAAAATAAATTCACTCTGAGACCATATGGTATTAGGATAAGCTCAATGTTGTAACAAGACAATAAAATTTTCTTTGCAAAAGATTATGACCTGAAATAATGTCTTAATCAAAGAGTCATGATGTTTATAAAAGAACTTCAATACCATTGACAGAGCCAATGCTGCCAGCAGGCATCCATAGCCTCGACAGGGATGTCATTTAACCCACTCAAATGATTTAATCTCATTCAATAGTTGTATCCACATGGTGTATACTTCCATAAAAGATAATTTAAAAATATATACCCACTACCTCTCTACTCGATATTGATTCGTTGCCAACAAGCCTGTTCAGTACCTTGACGAAGTTGTCTTGGTATCATGTGTGCATTTACCCGCTGTCAGCGAGCCTATTCAGTACCCTGACAGTTTTACACACACTTCCCACACATAAGTGCTTTCAACTCTCTTATGCCACTTTTAAATAGTAATACAATTATAGATTTCTTGATGACAAAGAGAGTGGGGTGATACTAAAGGTTAATTACAATACAGGTGAATAGTTGATCATGTTATTTATTTGCTTTCAAAACTGAAAGTTTTACCATGGTTTAGATATTTTGGATTCCATTTAAGAAATCATCTAGAGAATGGGAAAGCACTTAAAAGTGATTCCTTAAGAATAAGGACGGCGTAAAAAGTTTAAAGATCATCGTAATTTTCAAAGATTTAAACCATATCTCTGGTGTAATACTCTAGCAAAGATAATTTGAGCACAAAATGAAAGTGGCAATTGAATTAAAAATCAATTGTCTGAGTTATATCTTAATATCAGGACCTCTTTGAACTATTTCAATTTACTTGAAAAACACAAGTCTTAAAATAAATGCTTCCTTCAAAAACAGTTCTTTGATCAGAAATATATTGATTCAAAAAGAAAGATAAGAGGAAAACTCATTCAAAATAATAAAAGAAAACAAAAACACGCAACAAACCAAATCAAATTTTATTAATGGGATTCAAAATCAGAAGTACAGAAAATCAAAACAACAGAATAAAACTTTTCAGGAAACAACTTTGGCCAAAGATAAAATTGAGTTTTTGTATCCACTATCATCTCACTGTAAAATAAAGGAATAACTAAATCATATAAAATATCATGTGCAAGCAAGTTCTTTTCTTAGGATAGTGATACATGAGATGCTACTTTGACCAAGCATTATTATTAAAAATAAAGAGACTAAAAATAGAAAAATCCTTATTAAGATGAGTGCAGTCCTACTCGTGGCACCTTAGGTCAGGGTTGAATTGATAGTTCAAATTTACTTATCTCTTTACTTTCCATTTAAAATTTCCATGATGATATTGCGTTTTCGAAAAGGAATATTCAATAAAAAGTAGAGAGAAAAAGATTTAAAGTGGACTTCCGTGAAAACATTCATATATGGTTCTCTTGGTGTGCCCTCTTGTGTTCATAACTGCATTATTACAAAGAGAAAAACTAAGAAATAAAACTAAAAGAAAACCTACTCCTAAATCTACTCTAACTACTAAACAAATAAAAAATACTAAGTGAAGTCATACTTCCAATGTAGCCATCGAAGCATCTTCAATCCTGCAATGGAAACAAGATAAAATATTATTAACAAGAATGGTAGTATATTGAAAAATAACAAAAATATATCATACTTACCATTATCATCATCATTTAAAAACAAAGCAAGCATGACCTTACCATTCCCTTGAAACTTCTTGATGTATGAATCCTCCAACCATTCTACAATATGGTCATGATATGAGTCATAATGGCATGTAAGAGTGTAAGTAAGTTTGGAAAACTTATCAACATTATGGGGACCTAACATAACCATCAGCCAATGCCGAAATTCCCCATCCTCCTCACAATTCTCCAAGTGTTCATCAATTTCTTCACACAAAGGATCTAAAAAAATCATGTGATGCTTACTTCCTAGATATTTAAGTAAAAACAAAGCAAGCACAAATTTATCTTTATTATGAAGATTTTTTGTATACGAATCTTCAAGACAATCTAAGATCCTATCATAAAAATTAGGATGAAAACTATGACTTTGATGAAATGAATATATCAATGGGGAACACATCATAAGAGGATTCATGACATTAGTTAGATTATTGGTTTGAACAATTCCTTTGATGAAATTGATTGTTTCAAAATGTGAATCATAAACATTAAAATTCGAACTAATCAAAGAAAGAATATGTAATGTAGAATATTCGATCTCCATAAGGATGAGTGCATTGTATTTTTCAAAAATAAATCGTGTAAAATCATCTTGCAACATGTAATTTTTCTATTCGAGTGATGAAAGTGAAAGAGCATCAAATCCGACTTGATAAGTGTTATTTTTGGAATTAGTTTCACCAAGTTTTGGCATATCGAAAAGATTCGATTGTGGTGGAAAAAAGTAAGATACTGTGGGTAAAGTATCAAATCCACCAGAATCTAAGAAGAGATCGGTATATAAAGAGTAAAAGGAATCATAAGTAAGCACATGAAAAGAATATCTTGAGCTATGATATTTAACAATGGTATTCTCATGACATTCCTCTTCATTTTCCTTAAAAATTTCACTTTGTTTTGGTGATAAATTCTTCAACATAATATGATCATCTAAATTTGCCTCCTGTACAATAGATAATTCAAAACTTTCATGGAAAACATCTGATATTTCATGTTGATAAGGTATGATTTGTAGATGAGGGTTTAATATTACTTCTTCCAATTGCAGATCTACATCTCTAATCAGTTTTATTGGAATGTTAGAATGCTTAAGATCATTTTCATTACCTAAGTCTTCTTCAATAACCAAATTTAAACACTGATTAGAGAAAGAGTTAGGAGAACGAGGACATTCACCTTGACCCAACATCAAATCTTCTTCCATGATGGTCGAGGAATGAAAACACAATGATTTAGAGGAAAAACCAATTTGATTATCAATAAGAACATTTTCAATATATTTTACCTCCCTTTCTTGTTCAACATTTTCGGATGGATCCCTTTCATCCTGTGAACACAATTCTTCTTGCAATTGAGTGATAGTATTTGTAACTGCTTCATCATTTGAAATCGAATATGACTGGATGCAAGCATCATAGAGGAGATTTAATACAAATGACATGTCATCAAGATTAAACTTACAAAGAACATGAAGGATTCTTGTCGAAAAGCCTTTTGAAGATGAATCACCATTGATTAGCAAAGTCCGAAATTCTTCACATAATTGATTGTAATCATATATTTCAAAAGCATCTAAAAATTCATCTACAAACTGAAACCAATAAAAAATGTGTTATGCTGAAAAGACTCAAACCATTGTTTAATCCGACCCCTGAAAGTAAAAGCAAACAATCTGCACAAAACCTTTAAATCAGAAATATACTCCTTGATGCATTTACACCAAAACTTGTTAATATGGTCTTTTGTAGATACATTCCCCCCACCATCAAAGGTGAGTTTGGACAAGAGAGAGATTGTCTTGTTGGAAATATCAGGTAATGAGAAGTGGAAAGTGTGTTCCAACACAGTGATTTGGGGAGTCATGGGAAATTAACTAAATTTGAAACAAAGACTCCTATAAGGTCAGTTTGTGAGACTAGCCCTACTTCTAGTGCCATTTGTTGATGGGAAAAATTGGCCATCCATCAACTGGAAGAGCGAGTCCAGTCCGGGGTTTTCTAAATAACCCAAGTCGTTTGGTGTAACTCGTTTTGATGGGTTTAATGGATCCGTTAGCCAATCTAAGAATCCCAAAAGAAACGAATAAAATAGATAAATAATTAACTAATTACTAAACACTATATATATGTACATATGCTCTAATGTAATTGTAGTAATTGTATTTAAGCAGAAGATATACAAGTCTTGTTTATTTACATGATTTACAAGATGAAAGTTTTATTCGAAACTTACAAAAATTGATGTGAAAAATGATTGCTTCTAGGAAGGAGATAAAGAAAGCACATAAAAATATTTATTGTTTTTCTTTTATAAATTTAAAGAATCTTTCAAAAAATTTAATGAAACATGAACATGTGGATAGTCAAAGCTGAACCATACATTCATTGTTTCATTCATAAACAACTTAACTAAATAACGCACATAATAACCTCTCGCTAATCGACGAAACTAGTATTTATCTTTCTGTGTTGTATGAGATCCTGCCTGTATTGTTGTTAAGGGAAACCTATAACAGAACAATACTAGCACTTCCAGAATACATTCAAAGAAGTATTTGATATTGGAGTAAATTAATAACAACAGGAAGACAACTAATTAAAAATTGTGTGATCTTAAGATAATTAATATTTAAGAACGAAAGAAAACTCAATTTTGGGTATTAATATTATCTATCATTTAACATTACAAATAAATTCCATAATAATCAAATGATCGATTGATCACACATAAAAAATGGAATAATAAATTATGGGCAACATATAACATTTAAGAGTATGAAAACACCATATGATTGACAAGCTAGAGCTAAAATCAATCGTTATAACATTTTCATAATGAAAAAATAATGAAAGAATGAAATGGAATAAGTATCACACAGGTCTAAAGCCAAACATGAAGTACTTTCCCATATTCTTTCTCAAAATCACATGCCCATATTGGAGTCCTGAAAGAATTGTTTTAAGATAATAAACTCTTAAAGATTGGAAAAATTAATAT
>CBVK0110083654.1:21514-46009 GCA_900067695.1 Picea abies
GATAAAAAAGACTAAAGGTATTTAAATCAATGCATAATCAATTATTCAAAGAATATGAGGATATTATATGAAAATAAAACCATTTTACTTACAGGACAAAAGCCATTAGGCAATCTGGAATTCCATATTCTTCTTTAAAATGCTCATCCATTCTCCCAAAGATTCGAGCCATCCATTACTCCATTTGAAAAGAAATAAAAAAGTTTAAAAAAGAAATAATATACAAAAGAGAAAGGATTAAAATCCTCCCCTCCAATTCTTGGATCCTCTGTGGCTCTGATCTTTCTCATATATTTATAAAATGAATGAACAGTCTGGGCGTCACTATTAATTTCCGCCACCTGAAATTTTCCTCTAAAAGAGACCCAAATATCTCTCAAATCGTGCATTTGTTTCGGAACATCTCCATATGGAAGGTAAATGGGTCCATTTTGGTTCTGGGTTTTCAACCGTTTCTCCTAATTCCTCACGATTTGTCTGCAATCAGTCCTGCAAAATCGTGTGTCTGATCTTGACGTCTTTCCAAATTTTATCTGTTGTTGCTCATAAAATTATTTGTAAAAATCCAAAATTATTTTTGGATCAATCAACTTGAACGTATTTGGATGGTAAAATCAAGCCATTATCAGATCCTTATCAAATATTTGATAATATAAAGTTGTGAAAGAAAAAGAAACCTAAATTAATAACCTAGAAATCGAGAACAAAACAAAATCTAGAACAATAAAATAAAAAATGAATTTAAACTAACTATAAGTTCTAAAAAAAACATTATTTATAATTTGATTTCAAATATGATCTATAAGCTTCAAATTAATGGAGAAAAAATATTAATTTTAGTTTTTTATAAAATCAAACAAATGATAGATAATTCTTTGATTATTATTATTTTCAAATGAGATACAAAATAAAAAAAGAATTTAATTAATTAACATCACCAAATGATTTCATGAAAATGAAAAACCAAGCAAGATATTATTTGATGAAGTATTGAACACATTATTTCAAAGATTCAAACTTGCTAATGAGAAAAATAATAAACACATAATCATAATTTAAACAAAAGTAAACATTTGATAAAAATTAACGTTCTTGGTTAAATTAATATTTTTATGTTCGTTTTTAACTTTTGACATATACTTTTGTAATAAATGACATATACTTTTGTAATAAATGACCCAAAGCAAGCCAATGAATGAAACTATTTGAAAAGGTTGATTCTGTAGCTCATTATAATTATCAAGATTCTAATAGGGACCCTTTAAATTTTGTAAAAATATAAGGGGAGTTGTTGGGGCCCAACAAATATCCAAATATTCTTCTTTCTTACAATAAGAGCATGTACACACCCTTCCTAATCATAGAAGGATGTTGAGCCAAAAAAAGTGAATAAAAAATATAAAATCCATGAAAATTATGTGCTCCTAAGTAGGGTTTATGAGAAAACTACTTCCAGAACTTCCTAAAACCCCTTCCAAACTATCTCAACCAATTTGCAATGGTACAAAACAAGACCTAACTAGAAGAAAAGGGGAAGAACTAATGTGAGCTATCATGATTATATCCCTATGCCAAATAAATAAGATATTGTTGTTTTCTATGGTTTTTATGAGGTTGATCCCTTGGAAATCCCCTATTATCCCAATATTTTCTCATTTTTGTGCATTTGAGGTCTCAAACCTCTCAGTTTTCCTCATCCCATTGCATCAAGAAAATTTCAAGTCCTAAAGTAGTCCTAAGCGGCCCAAGGATAGAGTAATATAGACGATGGTTACAGAAGGAAGGTGTTGGTACATAATCAGGTATAACTTTTTGTAACAATGTTAATTTAATTTATTGGAGTTGGATGCCTCAAAGCCTCCTTTATGTCCTAAGGCTAAATTTTCCTCCCTCAACAATGTCTAATGCACCATGAACCTATACCTGCTTATGAAAACCTTCTAATGGTGTCCATGTTCCCACTCTAAGGACAAATATCCCACATAGAGGTCAAATATAGTGGTTTGAGGACTCATTAATGGCTTTTGAGAAGTGGAAGCTACGTTTTAGGCTTAAAGAGTAAGTTTCATCAAGTGTGGTCTAGGACCTTAATGCGTAGAAGCAACCTTTACACTCTAAAGCCCATTTAGTCACAAAAGTGCATGTGTGTTATAGGAAAGCAAAAACTCTTTATAACATGGACATACTCATTTCATTCAAATATTTTAGGGTGGCATTAACAAATCCAAAATAAGTGTTTTTCTAATTTGGTTGCTTTGAATTTAGATTAGGAATGAAAAACCTAGTGGTTTCAGCTATAAATACATAGAAACTTTCGTTTCTATGTGATAGAAACCGCACTCCTCAGAGCATGACCGCTCTCCTCAGGACCTTCTTTCACTCACGGCCTGAAGAACTCAACGGTTCTTCTTTTTCCCAATTGGGAAAAACTGCACCCCACAAGTTCTCTTCACACGCGATCCTCTCTTCTCCCCTTTGGAGGATCGGTACTTCGTGACTTCACGAGTTCTCGGTTGATCTCTAGGCTCTTGAATCCCCGAGACCCAATGCGTCAGTCTAATCGTTGACTTTTCCCTTGTCGAGACTCCTACCCTTATCACGACTTCGGCTCTATTGCAACTTCGCCACTCGTGATGCCAAGTCCTCGGGTTTCCAACTCCCGATGGCCGATGTGCCAATACGGTCCTGTCACACTTTCGTGACTCGCCACTTCGCGCCTTCGCTACTCGTGACCACTCGTGACCTCAACCACCGATTTCTCTGTCTTCCGAGCCCCGATGTGACAAGACTCTGATGCACATCTGAACTATCACTTCAACTCCCCGCCACTTCTATTGGGGATATCAGACCTTTGCATGCTCGTGAATATGGACACCAATATCTCAGTGTTCCTCGTTGCGAGACCCCGATAACTTCCACCACCTGTACTCCACTTGCTCTTGCGGTCCCACACGGCTAACATCACCGTCGGGATATCGCACCTCGTGACTTCACAACTCCCTTTGCCAATTCTTCGACACTATTTCCACGAGATCCCGGTAGGCGATCTCACAAAAAATACAATGGGCCCACCTGAACTCTGAATCCTTCACACGTCTCCCGCGTAACTTCCTTGCACCTTCCCAAGATCTAACGATCCACGGTACTTCACGAAATCTCCTCGAATGATTTTGTTTGTCCATTCTTCCTTGTGAAAATCCACGAAAAGGAAGAAGTGTCTCTCCACGAGACTCATTGTCTGCTCGCAAACCTACAACGCTTCCGTCGAACGTTCAATAACAACTTCTCCTGCTCTTTATCCTTCGATGAGTTTGAAGGCCTACTCCTCCTGAGCTTCCTTACGATTCTCAAATCCTTAGAAGGAACCTTGCACGCACTCCTTGCGGAAAAACTTTAACCTTGTCTAAATGTTGAAGCCTTTTGACCCTGCGCACTCCTGCAGCAGCAATCTTTCAATACTTTGCTTAGAATCACAACTCTGAGACGTCGCATGGCCTGCACACTCCTTGCATGGCACTGTGCCTATACGCACTCTTGAGGAAATGAGAACAAAAGCTACCTCTAAGCGAACCCTTCTGTCAACGCACTCCTTGCGGACTATTCGACTGCACTCCTTGCAGGAATCTTCTGGTTCACTTAGAGAAACAATTGAAACTCATTCTCTCATCCTCTCAGACTTCAATTCAACCATGAAATCACATACACAGCATATCCAAAGCAAGTGTATGACCAGAAACAAACATTCATGAGCATAATTTACATTGCCACTAACACAACACTAGAAACTATCATTAATTTACACTCACATAAGTATTATAACAAAATTTTATAACCAATTTCCTTTTAAATTTACTCTCTACAATATAGAATGTAGAAAGATAAACATATCTTTAAATCCATATGAATAATCAGATTTTGTTTTTGAAAACATAAATCAGCACTAGTATAATCAATCAATAAAATCACCTAACATAACATGAATATAAACCATAAAATCACTTATACTGTAATCACATAAAATCACCTTATACTGTAATCACATTAAATCACCTTATACTCACCTTATAGTGTAATCACATTAAATCACCTTATACTCTAAGCTGGAAAAACAATTCTCGAAGATTGCTCCAAACTGGAGTTGTCCTGGGAGGAGCCGTTAGTGATTTATCCTACCCAGGAATTCCATCTTCATTTTGTTGATTCGCAGCTTGGAAAATCTTTCCCAGAATTTCCAAACCCTTTGCACGAGCTCCAAGATCTTCTTTCTTCGCACTGTCATCTTGCAACACCATCTGGCACACACGTGAGAGTGTGCCTTCAATTTCAGTCTGGACCGACTCTCAAGATCCCTAACCATCTGTCTCATCCATAAATCATGGAAATTTCCACTAACGATTTGTGGAAATATATATATAGTTTCTAAGCTAGGCTTAATTGAAGTGGTTATAAGTTGGACCGACTCTCGGTATCTTACCTTAACCATGTGTATTTTAATTGAAAATTTCCTTAAAATGGGATTGAGAAAAAATATATATATATAGTTTATTTTATATATATATATATAATTACTTAATAGAGTTAAATATGAAGTTTATTCAAAGTTTTATTTTTTCTGTTTGATATTGAGATTTTGCTCAAAATAGTGAGGAATAGTTGGATTTACAGATTTTTCCTTGGGGTTTTTCAACAAGCTAAATTTATTTTGTCCAAATTTATATTGTCTAATTCCAATCAAAAAAATCCAAAAGGTAGAATGTTTAGCTAACCTCTAAATATTTTATGAAATATATAGTTTGACTCGGTTTAATAGTTAAGAACTTGTATTTCTTCATGAGGTCATAAGTTTAAATCCAGAGGGAGGTAGGGTATGTATACCTCATAGACTTTAGTAGTCAAAGGGTCCCTTATCCCACAAACAAAGGAGTCTCATACACCAATTTGGTGTCTAGCTTGAGGGTGACCTTAAAATTAGATTATTTGTTATTACATTGTTTATGTATTAATTTAAATGTATATACAATAGTTATTATGATATTCTTAATAGTTGTTAGTTATATAGATAATGTAAATGTAGTTTATGAGTTATTATATAAAGTAAATAATTTATATAATAATATTATAATAATTAGTTAACATAGTTATTGATGATAACGAGGGTTAATTTGGTTTATCCATTTTGTAAGGGATTATGGAGTGTTCCAAGAATGCTATAGGGAGGTTGGTAATTTGACCTGTATTTTGAAATTGCTATTAAATTTGGGTATACATAGGATATTCTAAGACAAAGTGTTTTTCATCTTCAACCATTCCCTTTTAGTGTCACAAAGATGATAGATTCTTTTGACCTACAAAGTTTTTGAAAATGTATGCTACTCAGAGTTTGTTCTTATTTTATCAATGTTGATTTTCTTCTTTATTCTAGTAAGATATAAGAGATACCTTTCGTCTTCTAGATTAGGGTTGATCACCTCATAATATCTTAATTTTCTTGTATTCTTCAATAATTTATCGTGGCACAAATTCTCCTTGAATTTAGATGTAATAATATTTTTAATATTATCACTATTCACCATAATGACTTCTTTTATTCCCCAATGATTTATCCAAGAATTGACATCTTTATGTTATCCCTACTTGAGCCACATGTGGTTTTGGAAGGATTTTGAATCAATTTTAGGAAGCCCCTTGTCTTCCATGTTGTGTATCTTGTTCTTATACACTAGGAAAATTGTAATAGCCATGCTCTTGATGGGGGGGAAAGGGTTTATTTTATGAGGATGATAGGATAGGGTGTATTTCCTTTAATTATGAGATTATAAGTTACAAAATTATTTTGGATCTGCTCCATCATTCTCTAGGACTTTATAAAGATACTACATCCTCAAATCTCACATCTATATAAGATGAGAAGAGTGGTGAGAGTATGAAAGGAGAGTTTTTTCTTATCCCACAAGCAAAGATTCACTAATTTACAATTCATTTTGAGCCCATAATAATCTCCCAACCGTCCATTTATCATTTTTCTCAATGCTACAATTCCAATTGATCTTATGATGAATACAAGTTTCGCTATTTTTGAATGAAGGAACTTCCTCCAAGCTATTGTTGTCATACATAAAAGTATAATAGGTGTTGTTTTTGGATTTGATTATCATAATCTTCATTTTTTCAATCACAGTCATAATCGTACTAGAGAAAAAATCCTTACGGTTTCTTAGTTTCTTACCGAGATTGTAAGAAAACCTAACCATAAGAATAATATCATTTACTTGAGAAGAAGCATGATGACTCTACTAGCAAGAGTTAGTCTGACACAATCTACTTCTTATAAATAATGTTCTAACTTGTCAATGTATATGCCAAAAAGGGTGGGGATAGGAGACAACCTTGCCCGACCACTAGGCCGACTCAAGTTGTATAATATGTTAATAAGGATTATGAAGTTTCTAGCTAATTTTTAATAGATGTATGGAACACCTTTTGATGCCAAGGATATTAGGAACCTATTTAGCATACAAATAAGGAGACTTGTTTATTATGTATAAAATTGATCAAATTAGATCCCAGATTACTATTTTAATTGCAAATAAAACTAGGTATGATCATTATGATCCCCCACACTTTGCATTGTGTCTTTTTGGCTAGGAAAATGAACTTAACCATTGGTTAAAAATCTCAACTAGAAAATATTTGATGTCGATTCTCATGAAAATATAATGGACACTCACTTGCTGGGGCTCATATTCTTGATCACTAGTGTGAAATTGGCTTCCTTTTGTTCCAATTTTGTTTCCACTTGCTCAATTTAGGATTCCCATTTTTGGTATTGATCAAAATCAAAACCCACCTTGGCATTGAGGCTTAATTTCTATGTCATGGATATACTATATGAGATATGCTCATATTTTTCTATGAGTTTCTCCCTAGCAAACCCATAGGGAGTTTGCGATCTAGGACAACGAGAAATTAACAATATTAATTTTGGATAAGTTGTTGATAAAACTCATTCCTAAAATAACTTGGATATGTGGGAACTAGATTGAGTGGGACTCACATATATTTATTTTATACATCCCTATTATCCATATGTGGATTGATCAACAAACATATTCCCTATGTCTACACACACTACAATAAACACATCAAACAGTTCCATAATAAAAATAAGAGCAGAACATTAATCATATAGCATATTATAATACCTTGAGAAAATTTGAAGTTGAATATAGTGTTGACATGGAGACATGTCAATATACACTTGTGATTTCTTGTTACACTAGGAAAACCATAAAAAATGTTTGCAAGTTAATGTATCCACCATTTTCATTTCAATGTGTCATATTTATTTGCATTGGAAATTTCAATTATACGATTAGTCCTGATGATGAATCCCGATCAGGATTCGAAACGTCGATGACAAAATGACATCAACTGTGGATTATCCGGAAAATGATTATGAAATTCTTCACCACAGAAATATGAAAACAGTAATTTCATCCATGTTATTATATAAACATTTAAAATTTAAAAAGATAAATTTAAATCAATGTTCCTTGTATTTTCTTCTCTATAACATGTCTCTAACTCTATCTCTTTGCTGCAATTGTAATTTTGGAATTTGGTCTTTCTTTAATTCTTGGCTCACATTTTTTCACGTTGCAAAAGTCTACTTATTAACTCTCATCTCTCAACAATATTCGGATCCAATCTCTTCCATTAGAATTCATTCACATTTCCAATGTGCATGTCTCTTGCATTGTTAAACTTGTTTCTAAGAGGAGGATGGGATATGACGTCTTTCCTTTAATTTTTAGATTATAAGTTATAAAATTCTTTCGTATTTGCTCTATCTTTCTCTAGGATTCACAAGATATACTACAGTTCCAGAATTCACATCCATAAAGAATAATAAGTGTAAAAAGAGTCTCAAAGAGGATTTTATTATTATGCCAACTCCAAAGATCAACAGATTTAAAATTGTTTGCAATCCCATAATAATCTTTCTACCCCCCAATAATCATTTTCTCAATGCTATAATTCCAATTGAGCTTGTGTTGAATATCAATTCCAAGATATTTGTCTGAAGTCACTTCCTCCAAGTTGGTTGTTTCATATACAAAGGTATCATAAGTGATATTATTAGATTTAATAATCATGACCTTAGTCTTATCAGTTTTAATAGTCATACCCACATTAGACCAAAAAGCCTTGAGGATTCTTAGTTGGTTTTCAAGATCATGGGGACTCCTTGCCATAAGAATGATATAATATGCATAAACAATAATATTTATGACTATACCAATGAGAGTAGGTCCAACACAACCTTTTTTTTCCAAGCAATCTTCTAACTTGTCAGTGTATATGCCAAAAAGGGTAGGGGATAAGGGAAAACCTTGTTTGACTCCAATATTGTAGTTAATCTCTTTTAACCAACCCTTAGTGTTTTTAAACTTAGTAATAACGTTCTCATACATCCTTATTCTAGCATCCCTCAACTTGAGAGGCACTTTGATCTCTTCCAGCCTATTCCAAAGGTTTTTCCTAGGAACCATGTCAAAAGCTTTTCTAAAGTCAACAAAACAACAAAAAATATTGGTTTTAGTATTGCAAAACTCCTCTGCAATGACCCTAAAGGTAACAATATGGTCCACATTTGAATGATATCTCCTAAACTCAACCTAGCCTTTAGCTCTTTTAATGTGAATTTCTAGCCAAAGCATAATCTTCTTTTCCAAAATAATTCCATAAAGCTTGGCTAAAATCGAGCTAATCATAATGGTCCTATAACTAGAGGGAATGCTTCTATCCCAAGCTTTAAAAATAGGAACAATGAGGCTTTGTTTTTAGGGTTTAGGGAAGCCATGCTTGGCTACTAAATTGAAGAGCTTGTGTATGTGAAGAATAAGTATAGGCCCTTTGATTTTAAATATTTCATCTTGGTAGCCTTCTATGTCCTTATCTTTCTCATTTGTGATCTGCTTAACCCTGAACTCTATGTCATCTAAATAAAAAACTTATTCCTTTGTAGGGACAATAGTAATGGTGCCCATGGCATTAGGGAACTTGTAAAGGCTTTGAAGGTAGGAATTTCAATCCCTTAAGAGAATCCTATTATTTTCTTTATTATTGTGGTTTAGAATTTGGCTCTAAAACTTCTTAGGATCTAGCTTATATAGTTGTGAAAGGTGCTCCTACCTTTTATTAATATAGTAAATTTGTTTCCTTTCAATTAGCGATTTGTACGTATTGATATTATCGAGTTTTAAGAACTCAATAGAAGCATACCTAATTTCTTTCCTAAAAATTTTACATTATTTATCATACCAAGGGTTGGTCGTTCTATTATTCTTTTTATAGGACACCTCGAAAGAGAATTTTTTCATAGAAGTAGACATGGTAGTTGTAAAATTATGATAGAGTTCTTCAATCTTGTCCTTATAAGTTAGGAGATTTAATTTACTATTTAAATCCTTTAATAAAAGGTCAACTTTACTTTTGTTAAAGCACAAATTTTGTTGATTATCAGAATTCTCTTCAATGGTGCTCCTCTGGATGGAAAAATTTAGAGTCAGGGTTAAAGGTTTATGATTAGTGTCCAACTCATGGTCATTTTAAAGGCCAAAAGTTAATATTTTTTTGGAAACAGGGGTATCAGAAAACACATAATCTACGACACTACTACCTAGCCCATGAATACATGCCATCTGGTTGGAGTTTGGCCACTTCATTACTCCATTGCAAATTATTAGTTCTTGAGAGCTACAGAGCTTGACCAGCTCACTACCGAACAAATTATCAATTAGGTATTTAGATATTATTTTATATATATTAGATAAAATATGATCCTCATCTATCCATAAAGCATTATGGTTCGAATCAATACTCAAAAGAGTGTCTTGTTTAGTTGCAGTCCTAGAATTAAAGTCTCCTAGCATAAGGATATTACTATAATTTTCAAACTATAAATATATTGTTCTAAATTATTATAGGGGCAATTGTTATCTAGATTGTTTTCCTTATAAAACTTTGAATTAATAGGTGCAAAATACCAAATTTCTATATACATCTTCTTAGCATTGGTGTCTTAAATTTCTATCCAAATATATTGATTGAGATGGTCAATATTATGAAGTTGAATGTGAGTATAAATGCTCTTTATAATATAACAAGTCATGTCTCATATCCCTCTATGGTGGTATTTTTTGTTCCATGCCGACCATATGGCAAATCGTTCTATGTTAGGGACCTTAGACTCCTCATGCTCCTAAGTTTGAACTAGACAAATAATATCAATATCACTTTGGATCCAGCTTATCATAGGACCTTTGTGCCTTGGAAAGCCACAACAGTTCCAAAAAAAGATCCTGAGTATCTGAAATTCCTATTCATTATTGTCCTTCTCGTCTCTATCCCTAACAATATCATTTCGATTTCTAATTATTTCTCATTTTCCTTATTTTTTGGGTTATTTTACCTTTTGAACTTCCTTCCTTAATCCAGCTTGGTCTTCAGGAATGAGATCTTCATTTATAAATATTCCTCACCCTTTTAATCTTGGAGATTTACTAAGTATGTTATATTTATGATCATTCCCACTTACTTTGACACAAATCAACCTATATTTGTTATCAATTATTTTTCCTAACCTCTTTGCTTCTATGAGGTAACTTGTATCAATTTGTGATTTATTATTTAATTCTTCTTTTACTATTTCTAGTGTATCCCCCTCTTCTTTTTCCTTTATACCAAAAATTATGAGGTTCATGGCTCTTTTGTTACATTGATGGTCCAATTCAATTAGCTTATTTATTTTCTCTTTTATGGGTTTGATATCCAATTTGTTTTCCATGTTACCAAGGGTCAAATTATTGGTTAGTTTTTCTTCTATCTCTTTAATCTTATCTCTCAATTTGTGATTTTCTTCAACCTATCCTTCTTGGGTTGATTGTTTATGTTTTTCCATTTCTTGAATCCTATCCTTCATTATCTGCAATTCACTCTTGAACCCTAAGAATCTATCATCTATTTGAGTTTGAATGATATTTTTGAAGAGTCTAATTTTTTTTATCAATCATTGCCTCTAGCTCTATTTGGAGTTTACGTCTCTTTCTTCAATAATATTTTCTAATGGTTCTAAGTGTATTTGTCTTTTGGCATCTCTCTCTTCTCTCCTTTTTTCTACCAATTCCATATAATCGTAAATAATCTCTAGGGTGATTTTGGGGGGCCTCCCCCTGTTAGAGGAAATTTTTGGAATAGGTGGTGGAGTCCTTAGATTGAAAAGTAACAATTATTATTTTGGATTGACTTTAAAAATGGAAAATATTTTTTTAATTGATAATACTGATATTAATTATTATCTCTCAAATCAACTTTTACTTATGAAACTTAAATAAATAAATAAAATATAATTAAAAAATGAATCACAGTAAAAAGTGACTCAAATTGCTCAACTGGTTGAAGAAGCCAAAAATAATTTCCAAAAAAAATAAGAGAACTTCCCCTTAGCGAGAAACGTAGGGACAGAAACTATATTATCTTGGTAAAAAAAGGTAAAAACCACAAATATATAATGTCAAAAATAAAATATCTCCTTCAAAACCGCAAAAATATATTATTCTCCTTGAAAAGTATTGTTCGCCGAAATTAAATTTAATTATTTTTTAATTAAATTATTATTATTATTATTGTTATTGTTATTATGTTTTATTATTATTTTAATAGGTTATGTTACATGAACATATCTCCCATACTAGTTATTACAATATTTTTTAGTTATATAGATAGTGTGGACATAGTTTATGAGTTATTATATTATGAATATAGTTTATATAATATTATTATAATAATATTCTAGTTAATATAATTATGGATGATGATGAGGAGGGTTAATTTGGTTTATTGGATCTTAAGAAAGGTAAGGGATTATGAAGCATTCTGAGATCGCCATGGGTTAGGGAAGTTGGTAATGTTACCAATATTTTGAATTGAAATCTAATTTGGTTATAAGTAGGATATTCTAAGTGAAAGTGATTTCCACCTTCAACCCTACCCTTTTTGTGTCAGAAAAAAAATAAATTATTTTGACCTACAAAGTTTTCAGAACCATCCAATGTTCATGAGAGCTTGTTATTATTTTATTAATGATGATTTTCTTCTTTATGCTAGCAAAAAAGAAGAGATACTCTTGGTATTCTAGATTAGGGTTAATACAACTCCTTATCATATCTTAATTTTGTTTTATTCTTTAATATTTTATCTCACTACAATTTCTCCTTAAATTTAGATGTAATAATATTTTTAACATTATCACTCTTCGGAAAAGTGACTTATTATTTTATTCCCCAATCATTTGACAAGAATTGAATTCTTTATGTCATCCCCTCTTGAGCCGCATGTGATTTTGGATGGATATTAAGTCAATTTTGGGAATCCCCTTGTATTTCAGGCTTTTTATCATGTTCTTGTGCATTAGGTAAATAGTCATATCCATGCTCTTTATGAGGGGAAATAATTTGTTTTGGGATAGGGATAGGATAGGGTGTATTGACTTTAGTTATGATATTATAAGTCATAAATTTTTTTGGATCTTCTCCATCTTTCTCTAGGATTTTCGAAATTTACTACATCGCCAAAATTCACATCTATATAATATAAAAAAAGTGATGAGAGTGTCAAAGATGAGTTTTTTCTTATCCCACAAGAAAATATTCACTAATTTAAAATTGTTTTCAAGCCCATAGTGATCTTTCCACCCTCCATTTATCATTTTTATCATTGTTATAGTTCCAATTGAGTTTGTGATAAATACAAGTTTTAATATTTTGAATTAAGGAACTTCCTCCAAGCTATTGTTGTCATATACAAAAGTATTGTATGAGATATTTTTTGATTTAATTATCGTAACCTTGATTTTTTCATTGTGCATAGTCATAACCATACTAGAAAAAAAATCCTTAAAGACTCTTATTTGTTTACCGAGATACTGTGAAAAACTCTCCATAAGAATATTATCATTGGCATAAAGAAGAGGCATTATGACTATACCAACAATAGTTAGGCCAACAGAATTTGTTTCTTATAAATAATCTTGTAACTTGTCAATGTATATTCCAAAAAGCATAGGGGATAGGGGGAAACCTTTCTTGACTCCTATATTAGAATTAATTTATTTTTACCAAGCCCCAGTGTTCCTAACTTGGAAATTATATTTTCATACAACCTTACTATATTAGCTCTCAACTCGAAAGGAACTTTCATCTCTTTTAACCTATTTGAAAGGTTGCTCATTTTCACTATGTCAAAAAAATTTCAAAAGTCAACAAAAAAAAAGGAGATTGGTTTTATTATTGTGACACTCCTATGAAATGATCTGAACTATAACAACATGGTCCATAGTTAAAATATAGCTTCTAAAGTTGACCTAGCCTTTAGCTTCTTTTCTATGGCATTCTAGCCATATGTTGATAAGTTTTGCATACCTTCACTAAAATGGGGCTAATCATAATGGTCTTATAATTTGGTTGTTAATAAAGAGTTATGGTTATTAATAATTTAGCTATCAGAAGTACACAAAGTTAGCATATTTAAGAGGGATTTATTTTTAGAGATATATTGTTTTAGAGGTTATTTTAATATAACTACTATTTACATTATTTTCGAAACACTTATTATTATAATAATATGTTAATAAGAAGTATTAATATTTTAGCTAATTGTTAATAGATGTATGGACCAACTTTGGATTCTAAGAAGGATATTAGGAACCTATTTAGTATACAAATAAGAGGATTTGTTCATCATGGGTAAAATGGATCAAATTAGATCTTAGATTACTATTTTAATTCCAAATAAAACTAGGTATTATTATTATGATCGCACACACTTCTCCTCGTCTCCTTTATTCTAGGACAATGAATCTAACGATTGGTTTAAATTGTCAACTAAAAAATATTTGATGTCAATTTTGATGAAAATCTAATGGAAGATAAATATGGTTCAAATTCTTGATCTTCAGCTTGCAATTGGTTTCCATTTGTTCCAATTTTCAATCCACTTGTTCAGTCTAGGATTCCCATCTTTGATATAGATAAAAATAAAAACCCACCTTGGAATGGAGAATTAATTTGTGTGTTATGAATCTACTGTATTGGATATATTGATCTTTTTCTAGGATTTTCTCCCTAGCATATCCTTAGGGATTTTGTGATTTAGGACAATGAGAAATTAGAAAAATATTTTTTTCTAAGATATTGATAAGACTCATTGATCCAAATGGATGTTGGTGGCCTCCCACCTATTCCAACCGGTTCACTTTTCCAGTTTTCCAGGTGGTAGTTTTTTCCTAGTTTTTGGGTCCCTGACTTTCAAGGCCGCTTCGAGGCCCTAAACAATGTTTTTAGGGCTCACCATTGTCAAAGTGTAGACAAAGTCTAAGTTTGAAGTATAGATGTGTAGTCCTTGGATATACCTTTCCAACGAGCTATCATGTGCCTAAAACGAAGATCATATGCAAAAGTTACGACCCCACGAAGTTCATGTACTAACTTACCCCAATGGGGCCCACACTACTTTTGGAAATTCATCTCCTAGGGTTAGGTTTTTGGACATTTAAGGTTTTGGAATTCATTTTTATTTCAAAAATGCCTTCAAAGACTCTTTCTACTCATCTTCTTGCGAATGAGAACAATCATCATGTCTCTTCTTAGAGATAAGATGCCACCATTCCAGCAAGCTTGTTTCCACTGCATTTTATAGTTTCAACATATTTCCTTATTAAATAGAAAGCCACTTTTATTGTATCTCTATTATTTTTTGTTAAGAATAATAATAATTTATATTCATTTCATTTTTGTCATAATATCTAGATCAATGGTATGAGGGAGGTCTGCTCCTTGTCGTTCTAAATGCATGTCCTCAATAAGGTCGGGGTACAAAGAATTGGGTCTCGAGGTTCTTTCTGTTAAGGAAAAAATCTATCGCACACCCAAGAGGCCTCTCATGGGAGGAGAAAATAAAGGCGACATGACATGAGATCCTTTCAAAATGTTTCTCGAGGAATCCCTCACGTAACAGAGGAACAATATGATGGATAGTTTTGCGCAAATCATTTGGAGGCTACCAAAAAGAAACACATTTCCCTCGAGCAGAGGTGTTTCCCCCTTCAAGGTACAAATAAAATTTGATATTCCTATATTTTAAGGTCATATAGATGTATATGTTGTAGACAAATGGTTAAATCTACTAAAAGGGTATTTTTCTTTCCATAATTTTTCGAATAGAGAAAATATTACTTTTTCTCTCCTCAAAGTCGTTCCCCGTGTCAAAGATTGGTGGGAAACTTTCTGTGACCAAAAGGAAATAGAGGAACCCTCATTATTTACAATTTCGGTCACCTAGGAGTCCTTTAGGGATGATATTAAGGAAAAATACTACCCTGTCAGAAGTTATGATGACCTTTATACAAAATGGACCACACTACAACAGGAAAGATACCAAGCAATGCCAAAGTTCACAAATATCTTCCATACCTTGCACGCCAAGTTGGGTATCAAAGTGTATGAGATAAATATGGTGCTAAATTATTGTGGTGGTATGAATAGATACATCAAGGACAAAATGGAGTTTCTGGACATCTCGTCCTTGGGCATGACCTATCAATATTGTGTCAAATTTGAGCAAAAGATTAAAACCAAGACGCGGAAATTTGGGCTTGGGAACCCCTCACAGCAAAAGCAAGGAAAGGGAAGCCCCAACATATAGAACAAAGGAAAAAGAAAATATGGACAACCTCAAGACAATCATTCCAATCCACAAGTAAAGAAGGACATCAGAAAGACAAAGAAAGATACTAGAAAGTGGTGCAACTTCCATAAGATCCATTATCATAACATTGTTGATTGCCACTCGAAGAAGTCACTAGTGGATGAGGTGAAATAATCTAAATCAGATGCAGGTTCCAACACTAAGTTAGAACCAGAAAGGGAGAGACAGATCATTGATGCAGAACCCACTGCCACCATTGCTACCACCAAGATCCAACTCAATGAACCAAACAAGATAGAGGAAGGA
Source organism: Picea abies (assembly GCA_900067695.1). NCBI lineage: Eukaryota > Viridiplantae > Streptophyta > Pinopsida > Pinales > Pinaceae > Picea > Picea abies. The sequence goes on from CBVK0110083654.1 coordinate 37,586, forward strand.
AAGTGCCTTTTTCATTCATAGATGTGGGTGAAGGGGACCCCACTACACTTCAATGTTGATAGAGGTAGCCAGAAGAATATCATATTAGAAGAGGTTGTCAAGTGGCTAGCCCTGTCGACAATGTCACACCCACAACCCTACACCATTGGATGCTTCTGTGAAGGAAGCAATCTCTGTGTCATCCAACAATGTTGTTTATTGTATGAAATCAAGCCCTTCAAAAATGAGGTATGGTGTGATTTTTCCCTTCCTAAAGTTTGTAATGTTATTTTGGGCCAACCTTATTTATAGAAAGGTCATGTTGTATGTGAGTCTAGGCCTCGTAGTGTTATTATTACTTTGGATAGGAAATTGTACAGGATACCTGAGGCAGTCCCACGTAGCGCTATTTCCTTGATATATGCCAAGAAATGTAGTAAGGTCATATCTCAAACCGAGAAGTTTGTCTTCTTCGTGATTCTTTATCAGAGTTAGCAAAATATCACAACCATATCTAGGGCCTCTGCAACCGACCTATTCACATAGCATAAGAAAGTGGATAAGATCATGGAAGAATACTCAAATATATTCTCCTCACCTACTCAGGTACCTCTGCACTATCAGGTCAAGCATCCCATCAATCTAACCATCGACACACTGCTACCCAATGGACCAGTCTACCACTGCTCTTTGTTAGAGAATAAGGAGATCAAGCGATATATCAAATAATTTCTCCACAAGGGGCACAAACATCCCATATTAGCACCTTTTGTAAGCCCAATGATGTTGGTTCAAAATAATGACATGATCTGGCAACTGTGCATTAATTATCGAGCCCTGAATAAAATCGCAGTTTGAAACCGGTACCTGATTCCCCGAATCGATGACCTACTTGATCAACTCACATGGGATAAATAATTCACTAATATTGATCTCATGTCTAGATATCACCAGGTCCCAATAGAACAGATAGATGTATGGAAGACCTCCTTCAAGTCAAAAGAAAGTCTTTTTGAATGGTTGGTCATGCCCTTTGGTTTGACAAATGATCGAGCAAATTTCATGAGGATGATGGACGATATCCTATGACCTTTCACCCATACTTTTGTAGTGGTGAATTTAGATGAAATCCTCATCTACAATAAGACTTGGGCAGAGAAGTTGCAGCATATTCAATAGGTTCTACACACCCTTCAACAACACAAGTTACATGCCAACTTGGAAAAATGCTCTTTCGACATGGAAATGGTCCATTACCTAGGATACATCATTGATCAAGATAGTGTTCATGTGGATCTATCCAAGATCCATATCATTCATGACTTGCTAGCCCCAACCACACTCACTAATCTTCAGATATTTTTAGACCTTGCCAATTTCTATTGCAGGTTCCTATTAGGATTCTCCCATATTGCATGAACCCTCAGCCAAGTAACCAAAGGTGGTGGTAAGGAAGAATTTGTGTGGGGACTATCCCAACAACAATATTTTGATGATTTGAAGCAGTGTTTATGCTCAGCCCTAGTACTTTCATTATGATACTTGTAGAAACCCTTTGAGATCGAGACAAATTCTTTAGACTATGCAGTGGGAATCATTCTCACTCAGCATGACCATCCCCTAGATTATCATAGTGAGACACTATCAGATGTTGTATGTAAGTACCCTACTTACAACAAATAAATGTACTCCATTGTGCAAGCCTCCCACCAGTGGATAGATTACATTATTGGGAAGGAGATAGTCATCCACACTTATCATAAGCCACTAGAGTTCATGCAGACACAAGGAAATAGGTAGAATGACCGCCATCAGTAGTGGTCCACATACTTGCAACAGTTCCACCTCAACATTAAGTATAAAACATGAAGTAACAATCGATTTGATGATTGCCTCATCCAACCTCCAATCACGAATCTCACCATGGTGCTAGACTCTTGCAGCCACGATACTTCTAGATGGACCCACCTCTATGAGACACACCTTGAATTCACTGCCACCTGACGCAAACGTGCCACCCAGGGCACGCCTGCTCCCACTAGGACCTTCTTCTTCACTGGCCCGAAGAGTTAAAATTCTCTTCAACTCCTTATCGGGAGTTCTCAATACCCACAGACGTTCTTTATGACCTCCCTCCTTGAAATCAAGAAATCAGACCTCACAAAATCGCGAGTCCTGAACCCACAGGATCGAGTCTTTCAAATCTCTGAAACCCGATGTGTATTCCCCCACAACTTCCTGTTACTTATCGGGAATTACTCCATCGGGTAATTGGTACTCACATTGTCGTGAGTCACTGCTCTCATGAATCCTTGACTCTCGATCTCCGATGGTACCGCTATACCCTTTAGCCCCTTCGGCTAACTCTTTTCACATGTGACCCATTGGTCCACGAGACTACGGTCCCTTCCTCTTATCGGAGTTCGAAATTCATAGAGTTGAAATGCATAATTCTCACACCCTCGGAATCCCCGATACTCTGACTCTCGATGCCACTTGGTGTCGACCCATGTCAAGTTCAACCTTTCGACACCTGTCCTCCACTCAACAGGTCGACTGTGTGGTTATCGCATTTCAGGATATCCCGACTTCTCCGGTCGTGAGTCTCTCATCACCGAGAAATCTGAAATGTTGAACCCCGATGCACGTGTGGGAACTCTCCTCCACGTCACCCCTTCTCTTCTCTCTATTGGGTATCGCAAAATTGTGAAGCCAACCTGCACAAGTTCCTTGTCACGGGAAACCCCGAATATCCGATGGGCTGAACCCTGATCGTTCCTTAGCTCCTTCCCTGCATGCCAAGACTTAAACCATGCACGTCTCCTCGAGATCTGGCGGCTGACGAGATTTCGCAATCTTCCTCTGCGAATCCTGACCGTTGACTCCCCTTCCTTGAGGATTTCTTAAAGATGGCTAAATGTTCCCTCTCAGGACTTGTTCTCCAACTCCTACGCTTACAACTCCTACTCGAACTCTCCTTGACACAAACCTCCATCACTCTGCTTCAATGATATTACACAGGTTCTATACCTCCTGAGATTTTCCACTCTGACTCTTTTAGAGGGCCCTATGCGCATTCCTTACGCTCGCATTCAACAACTTTCCAGGTGTTGAATCCTTCAGACTCTGCGCACTTCCTACAGCAGCAGTCTCTGATTTCACTTCACTCAGATTCTGAAGTGAGACTTCTCCTTAAACCTGCACACTCTTTGCACGGCTGCAACGAACCACTTCCACTTCTGGGCAAATAAGAACAAAAGTTAAACTATTGAGCCCTCATCAACGCACTCCTTGCGGATGAATTCAACTGCACTCTTTGCAGGAATCTCCTGGCTCAGATAGAGAAACAATTGAAACTTATTCTCTCTCTCTTTTAGACTTCAGTTTGAAACCTGAAATCGCATGCACAACATATACCAAGAAAATGCATAACCAGAAAACAAACATTCATGAGCACATAAATAATCTACACAGAGAAACAACACCAGTCATGAACTTGAATCAAAACTTCATTCTATTAATTCAAATGCCTGTACATGGGTGTTCTTCATAATTTTCTCTGCATGCTCTTCTCATATGAATGCTTGATAATGTTACAATGATACAATGAGGGTGTCTATATCCATTTTCCCTCCTTCCATCTAAAACTGTCTAATCTGGAAATAAAATCCTATCTACTTGCATTAAATCTATTAAATGCCTCCTATCTACTTCAGACAAGAGTGTATCACTCGAGGTCTGATACAATATACAAAAGTCACTCCTTCATAAAGGATTCATTAAAGACTTGCGCTACAATCCCAAAGCACTTTCAAAAATTTGGTTTTGTTTATCCAGCTGAACTGTGCTTGTCGTGTTGGCTCGCTTGTTGAGCTGGCGATGATCCTGCATCACCACCTACCAAATTTTGGGTGCACACTCAATTGTCACTAATTTCCATCTTCAGGAGGAGATATTGTGCCATCTGGGCCATCTTTCCATTCAATCAAGAGAGAGAATGAATCTGATTTGGTAATCACACTACAGTTGGGTGGAATGACACTTTGACGTCGAAAAGATAGTGGAAATGATACATAAACATTTCTACTAGTTGAAACTTTGATAGGATGTCGGAAAGTATATTAGGTCATGCACTCCCTACACTATTTCCAAACCCAACACTAAGAAATAGGTCCTGTACACCCCTCTTCCTACTCTAGAAAATCCATGGGAATCCATCTGAATGGACTATATGTTGGGCCTTCCATCCACCAAGAGAGGAAATGATTGTATTTTTGTGGTTGTTGATTGCTTTTCCAAGATGGAAATTTTGGTTGCCTGCATGAGGAGCATCACAACATAGGCCACTACCAAGATCTTATTTGAACAAGTATGGGTACATTTTGGAATCCCACAAACCATTGTCTCATATCATCACATTTTGGTTGAGCCTCTGGTCAATGTTGGACACCAAACTCACCAAATCCACTACCTTCCATCCTCAGAAAGATGGCCAAATTGAGGGCGTCAATCGGATGATCGTGCATATCCTTTATATGTAAAATTCCAAGAACTCATGCACATGGGATGAGAGTCTTCGCTATGTTTAACATAGCTACAATTGATCCCTACATAGCTTAATCAGACACATCCCATTTTAGGTGGGGTTGGGATTCCAACCATTGGGTCCCATGGATATTGCAATACTCCTTGTGGCCACCCCGACTAACTCATACCCTTCTCCAACTAGAGCAGAAAAATCCACCCAATTCATTAAGAGAATCCATCACATCTGACAACAGGTTCAATATATTTTTCAAAAGTCTAATACCAAGTACAAGAAGTGTCATGATCAACATCGGGTGCCAAATTAGTTTTAGTTGGTAGAAAAAAAATTGCACTTGTAGAAAGAACGCCTTACAAGGCCCCATCAGAAACTTCACCCACTTCATTATAGATCTTACACCATCATCAAGGCTATGGGTGACAATGAATTTGAGCTCCACATTCTCCCTTTCCTTGGCCTGGACCGAGTGTTCAACGTGGCTCTCCTTCAACCATATTTCCCACCAATATTGGACACCTCAAAGATAGAAAAATAGTTGACACCAACATAGCTCAACTTCGACTACATGCAACAAGAATCTAGTGATCATATTGTGGACACATAGGTCAAGGGCACTCGACAGCAAATGATCTAGCTTTATCGAATTGTCAAAGCAGGGAAGCTCTTGCACCAAGGTAAGTTGCTCACCTGGGGCCAAATTCAACAGAAATTTCCTCATCTAATGGGGGGACTCAATAGAATGGATACCATTTCTTCCTAACGGGGTAGGATTGACCCAGAAGGATTTATGTGGCCTCTCACCTATTTCAACTGGTTCATTTGGGAAGTTTTCCAATTTGGCATTTTTTCCTAGTTTTTGGGTCCCCAACTTCCGGGGTCATTTTGAGGATTTAAACAACATTTTTCAGGCTTGCCACTATCAATCTATACATAAAGTTAGAATCTAATGAAAACATGTGAATTCCTTGGATATGCCTTTCTCACAGGCTATCGTGCATCTAAAATGGAGATCGTATGAAAAAGTTATGACCCGAGGAAGTTGTTGTTCTAACTTACCCCAACGGATCCCACATGACTTTTGGTGATTCATCTCCTAGGGTTAGATTTTTGGATGTCTAGGGTTTTGTAATTCATGATTTTTGTAAATATGCCTTCATAGCCTCATTATGCTCATCTTCTTTTGAATGGCCGCAATCGTCACATATCTTCTCAGTGACACCATTCCACCATTCCAGCAAGCTTGTTTTTTGTTGCATTTTACAGTTTCAACATATTTCCTTATTGAATATAAAGTCAACTTTATTGTGTCTCTATTATTATGTGTTAGGAATAATAATAATCTGCATTCATTTCGTTATGATCACAAAATTTGGATCATTCATTTATAAACTCACTTCGATAGGTGGGAACTAGAATGATTTAGGCTCACAAATATTTATTTTATACAACCCTATACACTTATTTTCAAACCCATTATCCATATGTGGATTGATCAACAAGCAAGTTCCCTATGCGTGCACACACTACAATCAACACATAAAATAGATCCATAATCAAAATTAAATCATAACATTAATTAGATAACATATTATGGTTTCTTGAGTTAATATGGAGTCCAATATAGTGTTGAGGTAGTCTCATGTCAACATGCACTTGTGGTTTCATGTTACACTAGGAAAACCATCAACAATGTTTGCAATTTAATGTATTAACCATTTTCATTTCCAAGTGTCATATGCATGTGGATTGGAAATTTCAATAATATCATATCAATCCATCTTAATCCATTCATGTTATCATATAAAAATTTAGATGAACCCATTCAAAATCATAATTTTAAACCAATTATATAATTAAATGTTTGAGTTCCATGATGAAAGTACAACTCAATAAACTAGGTCATTTATAAATTGATTCCCTCAAACAATAAGGTCCAATTTTTCAAACAAGTAAGAACACATGGGGAACTATAGGGTGTAATGGAAAGTTCAAGGGTTTGACCTTTCAGTTCCCACTGGCCTCTCTCTTTTTCTCTCCTATTTTCAATTTTCTATTTTATTTAATTATTTTCCTCTCTTTTGTCTCATTAGTCCATAAAATTTACATTGTCCCTTATTTTTTTCCTACCTCATTAATTTTTGAATTACACTTAAGTATTTATTCTTACAACCATTTATTTTTTGGATGCATTTCATATCACACTTTTCCATTAATAATATTTTTGAACTCCAAAAATTTAATGGATGCATATAAATCAATGTGCCTTCTATTTTCTTCTCTATAACATGCCTCTAATTCAATCTCCTTGCTACAATTGTAATTTTGTCTTTGGATGTCTCTCATGAATCTAGCTACTCGATTTAGTTCTAGCTATGTCTTTGGATCTAGGTTTTCCCTCACTTTTTTCCGTGTTGCAAAAGTCTACTCAGTGACTCTCATATTTGAGCAATATTTGGATCCAAACTCTTTCGTTAGAATTAATTCATATTTTCATCATGCAAATCTCTTGTATTCTTAAACTTAGAGATGGTCTATATCAATAGTTAATGAAGACATATCTTTGGATCCAAACTATTTCATTAGAATTAATTCATATTTTCATCACGCAAATCTCTTGTATTCTTAAACTTAGAGATGTTCTATATCAATAGTTAATGAAGACATGTTGAATTCTAATTTTCTTTTTTACTGTGATCTAAGAAAGCAATGCCATCATGTAGAAATTACACAAGAGGATTTGTGGACTACCTTATTCCTTTTAGTACCAATTTCTTCCCAACATGGAAACAAATATCTACTACTAAATGTTATTACTAACACTTTATCCTTGCAACATTGTTCCATGAATAACCTCCCTGATGTGAAGTCATAAATTCTTCTTCTATCCAAAGAATTCAATGAATTCTACACATCTATGAATATAGGTGACAATCATCAATAGGATACATTCTTAAGGGTGAGGGACTACCTCAATGTTTGGATTCTACAAAGCTAAGGGAATGGCATTGACCTACCTAAAGTAATATTTGATACATCTCCAAGAAAAAAATATTCTTCTAAAAGACATCAACTAACCATTGGAGTGGGGATATTATTATTGTTGGCATCAACCCATTTTCTTATTCGATGTTGTTCATTGGACAACTTCTACTTCTTAAATTGGAGATAAAATGATTCATATATATCCTTTAACATTCACTTTCCATATCCCTCTCTTGATTATGTTGTTCTTGGGGTGAATATCTAGATGAAATCACCAACACACTTCTTCTAATGTCCACTTAACTTGCAGTGGTGGGGAAAATTCTTAGCACCACTTTATGGACTGCTTGTCACACTCATTTTATTCCATGCCTTTGAATTCAATATGGATTTCAAGAAATCTTTCTTCTTTTTTCTCTTCCAAAAATAATCTCATTTGTGGCATGTAGCTTGCTTCTCCCAGTAAACCAATATTTAATATAAAGAATCCTCTCAATATGTGTGTGTATTCTGAAAGTATGGGCTTGTATACTTAAGGGCCTCAAATTTAAGGAGGCTCTGTGTTATGCTCCTTAAAATCATAATCCTTGAAATCAATGGAAATGATGAAAATATAGAGATTCATTTCATTTGGATAAACGATTGATGATTACATCTATAAAATATTCATCTCGCTAAATATAAGCCATAAAATAATTCAAGAAATGTACACATTTTAGTAATATATTTTTCCACAACCACTTAACAAAAAATAAAACAATTTTCCACAACCAATTAACAAAAAATAAAATAATTTTATTGAAGCTTCAACCAAGTTGGAAGATGTTTTCATGGAAGATCCTTTCAAAGATGCAAGGTCATTCTTGGAAGATATTCCAAAGATGAAAAATATAATCCTTTGGGAGGTGTCTTTGTTG
>CBVK0110083655.1:0-35612 GCA_900067695.1 Picea abies
TACAGTTTCAGCTTATTTCCTTATTGAATAGAAAACCATTTTTACTGTATATCTATTATTTTGTGTTAAGCACCTGTTAATAATCTGTAGTCATTTCGTTCTGCTTATAAAATTTGGATCACCAACCTTCTTTAATTCCTTAAAACCTCCATTTGATTCGCAAGTGATTTGCGAAGGCTCACAAAGTGGTTTTCCAAAATACTATATGTGCTCCACAAACTATGTGGTAGCTCCATGTCTTGCCATGTAGTATTTCAATTGTGGAGGGTTCTTTACCATTTAACAATCCTATGACTCTCCCTCTACAATACATCACAACAATAAATCTTTATGCCTTAGCTACCATCTCATGCACCTCATATCCTTACGATAGATAATTTGATTGATTATATTGTACCTATCACTCCAACCTTCAACATTAACTCAAACATACTTTTTGTTAATCGTTAAAATAATGACTCATGCACTTGTCATGAGGATAATTTTATACCTTGAGATCCCCCACATCATCTTTTTAGGGGAGAATTTTAAAATGGAAAAAAATCATGTCTTCTTCTCAGTAGTGTGATGATCAAATGCTCCTTCACCCAATCAAGAATGATCTTCTTTACCTTTTCCTACTTCTTACTATGCTCGACCAATAATTTTGGATCAGTAGGCATACTGATCTCTTTCTCAATATGCTCCCAAAGTTCATCGTCTTCCAATAGAATTTGTCACATGCACTTCCAGGGTGTAAAATTGGAAGCACCATCCAACCTATCAAATTCTCTAAGACCAAGAGTAGTCATCCATGCAAATCTAAATCAACCTCAAAGAAAAAATCAACAATAAATCAAGTAGGAAACCTTTCTAGGGTTCAAGAACTTCTTCCCAAATGCACCAAGGTTTCACATCTAATCAATCTGTGCTAGGTCAATCACCTCTCCAAGGTATATAACAACTAATATACCCAATGCTCTCTTCACTAGGAGAGTGATCTTGGTCAAGTCAAATTTTACGCCATGTTGAAATTTTTCCTTATTACTTTTCACGAGGTAAATCATTGGCTTAGAAGCCAATGATATTTCCAAGTGAGTGATTTGACTCTCTACTTAATGAAACCCACTTTGGACTTGAGGAAAATCTATGTTTTCTCTTCAAATTGTAATTGTCAATTCCTCACTACCAAGCACATCTATTATCATCTAAAACAATCAATTTCCATTTTTTTATTATCAATGATCTAATGTCCTTATGTAGCTCATCTATAGTCACAGGGGGCCATTCAGGTTTTGTTGGCTTCATAACTCTCCATGCCTTGAATCAAGACTTGAAATTCCTTTGCTCAAGCCTCATACACATAAAAAATCATTACTAGTGATATGGGTATAAAAACAACCTCAAAGAACTGCGTAAGAGAGTTTAGATTTCTGATGTTTCGATCAGATTCATTGCTCATATTCAAAGAAGAGATAGATGAGGAGAATAAGGTGACCATTTTTTTTGGAATGATGCAGTGATATAAATACAAGTGTGGCAGAGGAAATAATTAAATTAAGCTGGCCGAGGAAAGGAGGGAATTTTGAAAAACAGGTCGGCTTAGAGAAAGAGATGAGGAAGAAGCAAAGTAAAATGAGTTAGTGTTTGAGGTTATGAGAGAGGTTAATTAGTAGGGCCCAAGATTAACTAAGTTGGAAATCATCTTCTTTATTAATATTATTAGGGTGTTTCTCGATTTCTATGTCTTTGACTAATTAAATTTTTTATCTAGGGATCGCTACTACTCTACCCACCTTATTAGAGAAGCCATAGAAATCGAGAAATACCCTAATACTATTAATAAAGAAAATGGTTTCCAACTTAGTCAATCTTGGGCCCCACTAACCTCTCTCATAAGCTCAAACACTAACTCATTTTCCTTTTCCTCTTCCTCATCTCTTTCTCCAAGCCAACCTGTTTTCCAAAATTCCCTCCTTTCCCAAGTCGACATATTTTAATTATTTCCTTTGCCACACTTGTATTTATATCACTGCATCATTCCAAAATAATTGGTCACCTTATTCTCCTCATCTATCTCTTCCCTAAAGATGAGTAGTGCATCTGCTTGAAACGTCGAAAATCTAAACTATCTTATGTGGTTCTAAATCCAAAAACACACTATGGGCAACCATAACCACTGCAAAAATTTGAATCAAATAATCTCAGAGAAATCGTAGCAAACCATTGAAAATCAATTAAATTAAACATCGGTAAGTCTCGATGGTTTTCAACCTTAATAAACCCATAACTCTTCCATCCAACCTCTTATTGTTGAGTGCAGAGGACATTTAGAGATTTCCAACAAGTGGTTGGAAGCCATGTTCTATCTTTGCCTTGTCAACTTTCATAATCTGAGAAGCCCAAATCACTTTACTTGCGAAATTTTTTAAGACAATGTGTTAAACCCCTACTGGATCCATGTTAAACCCTTACTAGATCACTAGACAACATTCTTTTAATAATTTGGATTGAAGATAGGATGTATGCTAGTTGTAGTCTTTTTAATATTTTAGTTAAAATTTACAATGTGTTAGACCCCTACTGGATCTGTGTTAAACCCTTACTAGATCACTAGACAACATTTTCCCTTAACATTCTTGTGGGTACTTGTAAACACTTTTGGCTATTTTTCTTGTTTAGCTATGAAAGCAATGAAAGTAAAATTAATATGAGACTTTTTAAATTTAGTTATTTAAAAATTTATAGTGAGAATTGAACTTGGATTAATTATAACAAATTAAGCTAGTTATGTCAAACTCCAAGATTTACTACTAAACAGAGATGATTTTAAGGATGAAAATTTGTTTTAAAATGTAGGTAAAATAATTTTATCCTATAAAATTTGGGCGAATCGTTTTTATAATAGTGAATCTTATTTTTGAAAAAACCATAGAAAATTAACCCCTAAAATCATCCATACTACTAAACAACAACTCAACTAACAACATATACCATATTGTTAAATTTTTCCATGCATAAAGACATGTTGTCTTTGCTAGGTTGAAATCTAGTTCAAACCATTTCACAACATACACCATATGCTTGAACCATTTTGTATGCATGAACATGATGGTATTTCTTTGGCAAGTTTGAATCAAGGTCGAACCATTTCACGACCTACCCATATATGATTGAACTTTGTGATGAACATGGTAACATCATGACATTATCAGGTGAGGTTTGAATCAATGTGGAGTAAGTCCTACTCAAACGGACTTCATTTTCATTTCCAATATATTTTTTATTTTAATTTGACTAAAACTCCAATGGATATCATAGATCCACGGTAGTTTGAATTCCACTACTTAAGAAACTTTGTCCCTGGGATTTCGGCGCTCTCTTAATTCTGTCATTGGAGAAACTTTGCCTCTAGGATTTTGACTGTCTCCGAATGGACCCATAATTTCATAATAGTTTGAGTTTCACCAATGGAGAAACTCTGTCCTTGAGATTTTGGCCTCCACACTTGGAGAAACTTTGCCCAGGATTTTGACCATCTTGGAATCAACCCAAAACCTTAAAATTCAAAACTACAAAATGGCCAGATAGAAAGGAACTTTGTTTGTGATGTTTGTCTGGGATACAACATTGCTCCCTTGAAATGGGAAGTTTTGAGGCCCCTTCCCAAGCTCCGCTTCAATCGACTTCGAACTTCTAACCATGTGAAAGTTCCTTTAAATAACCACTTAACCATAATCTCGTCGAATATTACAAAATTTATTTCTTGGTTCAGAGCATCGGGACTTTAGTCTATATTTGCCAGTGTTACAAACCCTGCTGCTTTCTCCCAACTGTCTGCATTTTCCAGATCCCCGAGTTCCCGAGTTTTTGCCCATTTTTTCCTGATTCTGATGCCAGGTCTTGCAATATTGGTTTCTGTTATCTGAATTGCTACAGAATTTGATCTGCCCTTCTCCTAGTAAAACCCTTTCAGGTTTTTCTTGATCGAATTATAGATTTAATTAATGAGAGGTGCCCTATGGTGGTTGATTTCTGTACCAAGTGTGCACAGGAAAGTTCATTTTTGTTGACATTTTAATTTCTTTGACAGGAAAACTGGGCCGCATGACGTTACTTTCAAGATCGTATACTGCGGAATCTGTCACACTGATGTACACCAAATCCGTAACGAAATGAAAATTTCCCGATACCCAATGGTTCCTGGGTAATGTCTTTATATTGTTCAACGCCACTTCAAATTAAATAGCAAGTCAGCGAGAATCAACGCCCAGCAATTCCTGCTCAATTTTAATTTACTCATAAATTTTCTTTTGCAGCCACGAAATAGTAGGCACAGTAGTTGAAGTTGGTTCAGAAGTGAAGAATTTCGCTGCTGGAGATCGAGTGGGCGTGGGCTGTGTGGTTGGGAGCTGCCATCATTGCGATTCTTGTAGCAAAGGGCAAGAACAGTACTGTGAGAAGGTCATTTGGACGTATGGTACCACTGATGTTGATGGTTCTGTCACTCTTGGAGGTTACTCATCCTTGATGGTTTGTAACCAAAGGTAATTAACCATTATTCCAACTCAGGAAACCATTTTTTTTTGGGCAGCATAGGCTAAACTTGCGATAAAGGCTTCCTTTCTGTCGATATATTCCGGCTGATATGATGGTTCTGCTCATGTTTTGAACCGGATCAAGAGTCTCCGAATTGACCCAAAACCTTAAAATTTTGAATTGTGCCAATATATTACGGCTGAAATCATGGTTCAACTCATGTTTTCAACCGGATCAAGGGATTTTGGGAGTCTCCGAATTGACTCAAAACAGCTCAAAAATTAATTGTGCCAAATTCCGGCAAGGGCCTGCCGAGACGGTTGTTTATCTCTTTGCTCAGAGATCCTTAGACAATGCCATTAACTTTTTATATTGGTTAATAAGGTTTTAATAAATTGTGTGGTGTGTGGTTTGTAAGCAGCTTTGTCGTTAAGGTTCCAGAGAATCTGCCCTTTGATGCCGCAGCACCATTGCTATGTGCGGGAATAACGGTTTACAGCCCCATGAAATACTTCCAAATGACACAGCCTGGAATGAGCCTCGGCGTCGTGGGCCTTGGTGGTTTGGGACACATGGCTGTCAAATTTGGCAAAGCTTTTGGTTTGCAAGTTACGGTGATAAGTACATCGCCTAAGAAGGAAAAGGAAGCCAGAGAAATTTTAGGGGCAGATCACTTCCTCATCAGCAAAGATGAGAAACAGATGCAGGCTGCAGTCAAGTCTCTAGACTATATTATTGACACAGTCTCTGCGAATCATCCCATGGAGCCCCTCCTTAGTTTGTTGAAGGTGAATGGGAAGTTAGTCATAGTTGGTTTGCCTGAAAAGCCTGTTCAGTTTGCTGCTCTGGCCGTTGTAATGGGTAAGTCTTTTCTGCCCTTTTCCCTTTTAGAAGGAAGAAAAAAAAATGGAAGTATATTAATTATATTGAGAGTGTCAAATGCATCCAGAGAACTCCCAAATTCTTCTCTAGATATTTAAATCTTCTCCGAAGCCCTTAACTGTTGTTAAATAACAAATTTTGGATTCTTTCATTGTTTTATTCGACAGAAATTTGGGAGTTAGTGCTGCTTTTCACATGGAAGCAGGGGTTTTATTTTAATTTTGGTGTGTGCAGGTCGACGATTTATAGGGGGAAGCTTGATTGGAGGAGTGAAGGAAACTCAGGAAATGTTAGACTTTTGTGGAGAGCATAACATCTCTTGCATGATAGATCTTCCGATCTCACCTTGGTATGCCTGAAAAACCTGTTCAATTTTCTGGTCTGGCTGTTATAATAGGTAAGGTCTTTTCTGCCCTTTTTCTCTCCTAGAAAAAAGAAATTATGTTAATTGCACTGAGAATAGCAAATCTTCCAACAGCTTAGGTAGAGTCTAAATTGAAAAAACACATTAGCATAATAACAGAAACGATTTTATTTTAATTCTGGTGTGTGCAGGTCGACGATTTGTAGGGGGAAGTTTGGTTGGAGGAGTGAAGGAAACTCAGGAAATGTTAGACTTTTGTGCAGAGCATAACATCTATTGCATGATAGAGAAGATTCCAGTGGACTATGTAAACACAGCACTGGAAAGATTGGTGAAGGGAGATGTCAAGTACCGTTTTGTAATTGATTCTGCTCAAAGTTTCAAGTCTGATGGCAGATTTGATGAGTGACGTGTCATGTGTTTAATTATAATTGAAGGCAGAGAGCTAAGAATAGCATATATGAATGGGTTGCATGTCTGTGTGACAGAGTAAGTTCTTTAGGTGAGATAGAGAAGATTACCATAAATATCTGAATGGGTCGTTATAGGTTATATCTAGAGATAGAGCAAGGTCTTTAATGTAAGGTGAAATGTTTGGAAATTGTTTGGGAAGTATTATTAAAATGGAAGATATTTTGTTTAACATGTTAAATTTAGTTAATATAGTTAATATGTTTAATTTAGTGAATTTAATAATTATTAAGAATATGTGTTTCCTTTTTTTATATTTTTTTAAACAAATGTTTTTTAATGGTTTATATTGTATTTTTATGTGGATGAATATTTTAATCTTTTAAATATGATGTATACCAAAGAATATGAAATTGTATTAAAAGAGAACTATAAAAAGAAAACGGTTCTTTGATCAAAATGCCACTGTATATCCATTGAGTTGGGTCTCAACCATAGAGCTTATTGGTATTAGTTACAAATTTAAAAGATAGTTATTAATGTATAGTTTATAAAAAAAGTGTGTAGATACAAAGGAAATTTGCATAATATTTTTAATTATTATTTTAGTGAAATACATTTTTGCTTATAGCTTTACCTTGGGGTAGATTTGTGGGAAGAAATACTTGCTTATCTCAATCCTTATGTTCATCAATTGATGAATTGTTTCATCTTTTTTAAATTTTCTAGAGATTGGACTTGTAGATGTTTAGATTGAAAGTTATTGAGAGAGAACCTTTGCTAAGGTTGAAAACCATAGATCTAAGCATGGCACATTCTTTTTCTAAAACATGTATTTGTCTCTTATGTTGCCCCAAAATGTCTATTATGATTGTGTTCTGAAAAACACATTGATGTTCCATTTCCTGTACTTTAGTAGTGACAAAAAAAAGGAGGTTATTATCCCATTCATGAATTTCATGTACTTTAGTAGTGACAAAAAAAATGAGGTTATTATCTCATTCATGAAATCTTCATGTTGTTGGAGAACCCTATTAATTTCATGAATTTCTCTTTGACACTTTGGATGGTGTTCATGCTAATCCATATTGACAACAAACAAATATCGCTCGTCCAAGACCCATAAAATACCAAGCTTATTTCTCTTCATCTAAAGCACTGTCAAACCCATAGCTAGGAAGACAAAGCTTCTCAGAAAAAGCATGGAATTTGTTTGTAGCATACTTGATTATGCCAAACAAGCCATGGATTTGAAAGTGCATAGTTCCTCCAAATCTACCTAGTTACTATGCTTTGAGTCGTAAACCAAAATCCCACCTGCATCGAAGGAGTCGTCCATATCCTCAAACCATTGGAGATACAATAATTCGATCATGTGAGAGGCTAGAATTGAATTGGCATTGTCCCTCAACTCATTAATACCACTATGATCGATGTCATGTGCCCTCATCACAAGTTTGGGCTAGCATGCAAAGCATACAAGGGATTTCAACCTAGGGGATAACATGGAAGTCTAGCACCCCATTTTTCCTTAGCATGCCTTCTTCCAACTGTATGGAAACATTAGCAATTTCACTGACTTCCTTATTGAGGATTCTTTGGGCATGCACTAGTTTCCTCAAACCAAGAAAGTTCTTTCTTGATTCGTGTGATGAGCATGGCAAGCTTATCATCATTTCGAGTTTTGTTGCTTTTCATGAATTCAATAATGATAAAGGAATCTTCAATAAAAATCATATATTTTGTAGTTAAAGAATTTGCAGCGTTAATTCCTTGTAGGAAAGCATGAGCCTCTACTTAATTATTTTTTGTTGTGCCTAATCCCAATTCATAACTCGTTTTTTGAATTCCTTTGACATCATAAATGATCCCCTGCACTTGTCGCCCCTTATGCTGTAAATAATTTTTTTATTAACGTTATTTTTAATTTTTTTTTTATATTTGCAGTGTAAGGTGTTCCCCTCTCTAGGCCGTGGATTTGATCTAGGTTGTCTATATATGAAACAATGACTTTCCAATTGTTGTCTGACACACTTGTCAGAATCTGCACTGCCACATCCACAAATGAGAACAACGATTACTACAATGGCCTCAACGAAGTTGAAGTGGTGGCAGATGACCCAACGACAACATTCTACAATGTTGTGAGCAGTTGGTCATCTCAACAAAACCACCACTACATGTTCTTCTCTGCTCCACCTAGCCCAGTGTTGCACTCTCACTCTCGTCGTGATTATCTTGATCTCTCAGAAATGCCACCATCGACAATGCCAAGGGTCATTAGTTGGGTGGCGATAATCTTCACATACTTCCAGATAACATCCACTACGATATGAATGACACATTCTAGATTGCACTTCCCACATGATTATTATTTTCATTGTAATATGTTGAGATTTACATTAAATCAAATAATCAATGCTTACAATACATAATGTTTGCAGTTGGTTTTCTATTGGTTGAAATATATAATATTGGAGTGTGATGCAGGAGCATTTTGTATCCCTTAAACAACCTTGTTTGTTTAGGCCTAGGGGGTCTTTGGTGTTAAAATTTTGGTATGCTCATTTTACCATAGACAATGTTATACCATTGTCACCCAACCATAGGCACTTACATGTACCACCCCTGAGAACAATAACCTTTTCTTAGATAGTTTTCATACTTGAAGCAAAACCCTAACCAGAAATACCAACACAATTGTAGTAGCAACACAATACCAAGAGAGCATACTTTAACCAAGAGAAGCACACACAAGAGAGATACCAAAAATATTGAGCAAGGAGAGACTTCACCACTGCAACTGCTATGTCACCTTCCTCATACATGTGCTTCCTTCTGCATCACCACTATAGTTGTTGCAACTGTTGCTCCTCAGACTTGCGCCCTAATTGAGTGAGTGAGAGTGTGTCAAATGAGCTAGTGCATGCCTTTATTTATACTATTATGTCAGGTGACTTTTCAAATGGGGATGACTTCTCTTTCTTAAGCCTTCTAATTATTTTTTATTATTCTCCTTGGGTTGACTTCTCTTCTAGGGTATTTCCACATCTTTTTAATGGTTCTCTTGCTTCCAGAATCTTCTATTATAAGCACAAAGGTTATATTGGAGGTTAATACCTCTCACAACTACCAAAACATCAACATTCCCTCTTAGCTAGGAAGGTATTAACTATGATGTTCTTCAAGTAATGGTCTCAATCACATCCATCCATCTTACATGGCATGGGAAAGACTCACATGGTCTTGTAGACTAGTCTACAGATAACATCACCATAGCCACATAGGCTATCTCACGATCAAACAAATCATGCCACAAGTATCACCATCATAGCTAAACAGGCTCTGTCATAGTCACACACAAACTATATGATGGTTATGTCACAATCATGCATCTGGGGCCTCATCAACATGTGTAGCATCTCTCTAGTGGGTACAACCTCATCGTCCTCTCAGACCTTATGGCTCTCAATGTCCTTTCGGGCCTTATGTCATTACAAAACTTCATCTAGCTCACTCAGATATAGGCAACTAGCCAGTTCATGCCGAACTGCGCTACTTCCCAAACCACACGGAGCCTGAGAAATTATCCAGTTTAGCTAGTTCACACAGAACTGCGCTACTACCCAATCCACACGGAGTCTGGGAAAATATCCAGTTTAGTCAATTCACACAGAACTACACTACTACCCAATCCATACAGAGTCTGGGAAACTATCAAGTTTAGCCAGTTCACATAGAACTGCGCTACTACCCAATCCATATGGAGTATGGGAAACTAACGCACATGTAAATGATTACCCGTTGTTGCCACACTCTGTAAGCTAATTCCCCCTAGAATTACACATGTGACTCATCACTCCCTCTTATGAGGGAAGTCCTTTTGGACCACTCCAAGATTGTCCCTAAAATATTCAAACTTTACCTTTGATAGAGGCTTGGTTAACACATATGCTATCTGCTCGTCTGTGCCAATATACTGGAGCTTCAAATCTCCCTTTTGCACCAGATCTCAGATATAATGGTACTTGATATTGACGTGCTTGGACTTGTCATGAAACACAAGGTTCTCAGACAACTTTATAAAACTCTGGTTGTCACAAAAAATACAAGTCACCTCCAACTCGAGATCAAAAAGTCCTGCAAGCAACTTATGAAGCCACACAACTTCGCTACTAGATGAATATGTTGCTATATATTATGCCTCAATTGTACTAAGTCCCACACTATTATGCTTCCTGCTGAGCCATGCAATCATAGTTGACCCCAAACTTAAGCAACATCTTGATGTACTCTTTCGATCTGTGACACTATCGGCCCAATCTGAATCAACATAGCCTTGCAGTATTATCTTACGATATGAAACATATCGGAGTCCAAAGTCTATCATACCCTTCAGATACCTTAATACATGTGTTTCCGTAATCAAGTGAAAACGTCCTGGTTCAACCATATACTGACTCAAAGTGTTCACCGCAAAGAATATATCTAGCCTAGTATTAATCAAATACATCAATGAACCAATCATCTACCTATACATGGTGACATCCACTGTATCTAAATAAGTATCACTCAATAACTTTAGGTTTGTCACCATTGATGTGGGCATGGATTTACAATCCATCATTTCAAATCTCTTCAGGATTTCTACTGCATATTTTCCTTGGATAAGGAAAATCTCGTCCGGTTTCTACCACACCTATAGACCCAAGAAATAATGCATCATACCCAAGTCTTTCATCTCAAACTCTGATGCAAGATTTCTCTTGCACTCAACGATGAGTTTCTCATTCCCTGTTAGAAATAGGTCATCCACATATAACAACAATATCACTGGTCCACTATCCTCAACCTTGTAGTAAAGGTTGGGATCTTCTTTACTCTTGTTAAATCCCAAGCTCATCGGAAAGTTTTCAATTCTACCATACCATGCCCTGGGTGCTTGCTTCAATCCATACAAGGATTTCTTCAACCTGCACACATGTGACTGCATGTCATGTGTCTCAAATCCTTGTAGTTTCTCCATGTACACTTCCTCTTCCACTCCACCATTAAGAAAAGTTGTCTTCACAACCATCTGATGTATCTTCCATTTCATTATTGCAATTATCAAAAGTGTAGTTCTAATCGAAGTGTATCTCACCAAAAGAGAAAATTTCTCCTCATAATATATTCCTTCTTTATGGGAAAACCCACGAGCCATGAATATTTTCTTGTACTTCCCGATACTGCCATTTGTTGAATGTTTCGTCTTGTAGATCCATTTGGAACTCTCAACTGATTTCTCTTTCGGTCTCAGAATCACATCCCAAACATCATTCTTAATGATGGTTTGGAATTCCTCAATCATGGCATCCTTCCATACTTTCTTCTATGGAACCTCTTCATAACAATAGGCTCAACATCAATTATATCACATAACAATTCCATGTAACTAGAATATGGTCAAGGTTTCTTGCTTTCTCTGAAAGATCCATATGGAGCACCATACTTCTCGGCATCCTAAATAATCTCACGAGCCCAATCTAGTCTTCTTTTCTTTGCACTCATTTATGCAGGTATTTGTGGCTCTTCCATGTCATGGTCCTCTGGACCATGCTCTTCTAGCACAACATCATTACCTACATATGTATCTACAACTCTAGGAGATTCAAGCTACTCATCATGGATCTCATATGTATGATGTTGCCTCAATCTACTGAAGGCTACATCCTCATCGAAGGTAACATCTCTACTAATCTCGATCTGTTTGTAACCAGGGATGTAGAATCTATATGTCTTCAATGTCTCACTATATCCAACAAATAAACCCTTCTTTTCTAAAGGATCCAACTTCGATCTCTTATCCTTTATTGCATGGATGTGTACAACTCTATGTATGGATAGTTTTCTCCAAGTCTTAGCTAGAGACCATCTAAATTGTTTCCTTCTGCAATCATCATTATAACTCCCTCTCAGAGTCATTACTTGTGACCTGCCTGAAACAAGAAACAAGAACAACATCTCCATGGTAACCTCCATGGAGTTTACAAGATAACCTACTTGGAACAAATTCAACAACCAAGAACATATCTTAGAAGAGATCAATTTATCTTGTAAACAAGTGCATTATTAATACGAGTATTTATTGGAGTGTTAGTCATACCTATAATATTCAATTGTTACTAAATTAGCAATAACAATAACAATAATAAAATTCTAAAGACTAATATTCTAGTTACAATACTTACTTAAACTGCAACAATATCAAATATCAAACCTGATATGCAAACCTGGAGTTTGGTTGCTGCTATCCCACTTGAGTTGTCTTTAGTTTTGATACATTAGGTATCAGATGGTCTTTTATTGAGTCTGTCAAGATCCTCTTGGACTTGACCTCAATCGTTCATCTTCATAGGATTTCTGGAATCCAACATGTAGGAGGCTTATCCTACCCCTTTAATGGGATATTGGCAGTCGTCACCGAGATTCACCTTATGAGGTGAATCCTTCTGAACCAAATTTGAAATAGAATCCTTGTAACCGGTCATGTGCTTAGAAGAACCACTATCAATAATCCATGTGTCACTTCCATGAGTGATTATTCCTATAAGAATTGATATCAATACATATTATTCACTTGAATCATCTTCTTTTTCTTTCTTATGAATAGGTTCATCGTCTTCTGCAACATGAAAATGATGTCTTTTATTTTGTTCTTTTCTGATCCACTCTTTTATGAGAGGAGAATTTCTTGTAATGTGTCCCATCTTCTGGCAGTTGAAGCATTTGTAGCTTGAATAATATTTTTGAATCTTTTGAGACTTCTGTGACTTTTGAAATTTCTAGGGGGGATGATCATCTTTTCTGATCTTTCCTTTTCTTGCATGTGTTGCTAATTCTTGATCATCATCGCCCAACTTTTCTTCTCTTTCTTCCAGTCTAGCTTCTTCTTGAGTACAATCTTCCCATAGCCTGCTGAACTTTGTTAGCTTTCTTCTAGAATAGATTCCTTGAATAAATGATGCCAAAGAATTTGGGAGACCATTCAATGTAGTCATTACTAGCTCAACTTCTTCAACTGTGTATCCAATGGCTTCAAGCTATTCTTTGATTTGAGACACCCTTGTGAAGTAGGATTGAATGGTTTTTGAATTCTACATCTTCACATTCTTGAGTCATGTCCTCAATGTCATCTTACAATTGATATTCTTTCCTTCATATAATCGGGATAAGGCATCAAACATTTGTTTCGTGGTTTTCAATGATGAGACATGAGGGATCAAGTGATCCTTGGTAGAATCTACAATGATCCTCTTTGCCTTAACCATATTCTTCTTGTACTTTGCCTTATCCTCATATCCCTATGTCTCTTGAACTTATTCTTCAATGATACCTTCTATATAATTCTCCTCTAGAATGATCATTACTCTATATTTCCGTGCTCATAAGTTATCAACACCCTCAAGCTTCTCATCAAGCTTAGTGTTGGAAGTCATTTTGCCTCGGGATCTATAAAATATGACAAAAAATAATTTTTTTGCAAGAATGAGTTTTGATCTTACCAGTGAGTGCACTATGCCAAGGTGACCTCCCTTGTTCAAGTATATGCTCCAACTTCATCCTTTAAATTCCCAGACGTCTTGACCTAGGGTTTTATGAGGAAACCCTAATTTTCCAACTTTTGAATTTTGGAGATCTAAATTGGGGGAAAGATGTGCCCTCCTTAGACGACCTTCTTGGTGGCTTGAGAGTGCTCAATGAGCTTGACAATAAGGGAAAACCAATGATATACCTTCCAATGGTTAGACTATCTTGAAGGAAACCAACTTTGATACCATGTTAAAATTTTGGTACGACCATTTTACCATAGACAATGTTACACCATTGTCACCCAACCATAGGCACTTACACATACCACCCCTGAGCACAATAACCTTTTCTTAGATAGATTTCGTACATGAAACAAAACCCTAACTAGAAATACCAACATGGTTGCAACAACATCACAATACCAAGAGAGCGTACCTTAACCAAGAGAAGCGAACAAGAAAGAGATACCGAAAAGACTTAGCAAGGAGAGACTTCACCACTGCAATTGTTGTGCCACCTTCCTCAGACCTGCGCCTCCTTTTGCGTCACCACTACAACTACTGCAACTATTTCTCCTCAGACTTGCGCCCTAACTGAGTGAGTGAGAGTGTTTCAAATGAGCTAGCGTCTGCCTTTATTTATACTAGTCTGTCAGGTGACTTTTCAAGTGGGGCCGACTTCTATTTCTGGAGCCTTCTAATTCTTTATTATTATTCTCCTTGGGCCGACTTCTCTTCTAGGGTATTTCCACATCTATTTAATGGTTTTCTTGCTTCTAGAATATTTCATTCTAAGAACAAAGGTTATACTAGAGGTTAATACCTCCCGCAGCTACCAAAACATCAACATTTGGATTACTAAGGGAGTGGGTTCCCTATGCTTGAATCAATGTAATTTCTTATGTTTGATTGATTTCTAGAAGGATTGCATAAGATGAAGTTTGTTGAATTGAGAATGTATCGAATCTATCTTAGTGAATAGATTTTGAGAGATTGTAATAGTTAGAGAGATCTTAGGCCATTTATATATCTCATGAGGATTTTGTGGATCTTAGAAGATCCTAGAGGTTAATTTAGTGAATGCTTATTTTGGTCTGAACAAATTCGGGTTCAGAAACATTGTGTTAAATTTGTAAGCCTACGGGCATGAGGGGTGTGACCAATTGAATAGAGAATCAAGCCATTAAGTGTGAAGAATGTGAAGTGTGAAAGGCCATTAAGTAAGGAATGCCTTATGTATGTACAACATTGTATTATTGAGTAATGAAACCACTCTATTTCGAGTGTTGCATGGAATAGGTATATTTGGCCTCTATTAATTTTGCGAGTGTTTAAATCTCTGCAAGATTGAGTGTGCAAGGTTTAATCTTGAATAGTGATAAATACCTCTTAGTATGTGTGTGCAGGTTCCAGAATTGGAATTGAGGTTTGTTGCAGGTTGGATCAAAATCAACCATCGATCATCGAAGAGATTGAGGCAACCGAGGGGAGAACGAGCTGATTGAATTCATGGTTAAGTCGCAACAAGATTGTGGGAGAAAAAACTTATTTTCTATTTCTATGCCAGTGGATTGAAATTTGAAACCGTTCGAAGGATAGTGGAAGAAAAACCCTTTTACAGGCGAGAAGGAACAATAGCCTTCCAATCGAGATCAACAGTCGATTGTGACCATTGATTATTATGCCCAGACTTCTTGTTCTTGTGTTAAGAAGGAATGGTTAAGATCACATCTTGGGAAGAGATATATCTAAATCAACGATAGAGGATGGTCAAGAACTCGAGATCCAAAGCAGGGGCATAAAGTGTTTCCGAGTCTGTAATTCAGAGTTGAATTCCAGAAATACTTCGATGGAAGCAGTGCAACGGACAATCCGAATGAGTTCAGAATGATCCAAATCGAAGCCAGGAGAGTGACGTGTGGTGTCATCCTATTTGTTGTCGAAGTAGGGGCATGTGGAGTCCAAAAACATAGGAGAGACCTGACCAATGGTGGAGATCCATTCGGGATATCCCAAATCAATGGCTATAAAAGAAACATGTGGATGCATCAGATTGGTTGTCGAAGAGGACCCATCAAAGTATGTAGAATTAGAAAACTGAGAGAACTCTCACAGAGGAACAACAACAAACTACTCAGATCTATTCATAATTAGATAGATTGGTGTCTCAGGACGAGACACGTGGTAGGTCACTAGAGTGGCACGTAGCAGCTAACAAGGACCAAACATGGCACCAACAAATGGAAGTGTTCCATTTGGCAGTGATGTGGGAAATTGTAAAGGTGACACATGGTAGTAAAACAACATGAATGAGTGAATGACACATATCTGTCAGATTAACGAGTAAGCAAGAGACATGTGACAGAATTGTGGATGAACAGGAAAGGGACACATGGTATTCACATGTAGGTCCTTGTGATGAAGGCTTGGCGAAGTGGAAGCGAAGATGGTATTCTACAACCATATATATTAGATTGATCAATGGTGTAGATCATTTATAGGATCGAAGTCCAAGAGGGGAGGTGAAATACTTTCGGAGTGAAGTTTCAAAGCGTTCGAGCTAGTGGGAGTCCGAAAAAGGAACTCCAATACAAAGGAATTGGATGTCAAATCACGATCATCCATCAGGACATGGTCAGGATAATATCAGACTACCCATCAAAGAAATTGTTCGGGGTTTGTTACGATGTAAGAGAATCGAGAATTGGCATCGAAGGAGTATTCCTTGTCTTGGTTGATGGGTGCATGATAAATATAACCATCCATTTAGAGAGGATATTAATGATGAGGATTCAATACTAAAAGACTCTGACAAGAGACTAGGATAGTCCATCCTGTGATGATCAATGACGGGGAACGAGAGTTGAAGAATCTGATAGCTCATGGAAAAAAAAGTTAAGCACTGAGTGTGAAGATTGTGGACGTAGCCTGAGGTTCTATAGAGATTAAGGCCTCAATTGAAGAGTTGGTAGATATGCGCGAGTGACAGAGAATTCAAAGCTCTTTTAGGGAGATATTTGGGTCTGCATGTAAGTTTAAAGGGAAGCTTGACTTCCGAGCTAAGCATAATTGACTTTATAATTCTGCAAAACTGTGTTTTAAGATCGGGATGGTCATTAGAGTGGGTGTTTACTTGAAAAACCCGATTCCTATTATGGATGACATCAACAAAAGGCATGTGTTGGATTTGATAGCAATCTTGGTGCCACACATCGACCACGCTATAATTAATGAACCAAGTTTTTTGGTGGTGAACGAGTTGTGTGATCCCATTTCTCTCTACTCCCATCCAAATTCGTTAAATTATTAATACTGAAAATTAAAATAAATAAAGTTATTGTGGATATGCCTTTTGTCTAAAAAATTTCATTGCCTTTGATATGTCCTATTTTCCCCTCAGGGGTAACTATTTCAAGAGACACTCTCTCAAGGGGTGTTGTGTTATTGCTCGCATGATCTCTCTTTCTCATATTCTCCAAACTCATGTTACTCTCTCATATTTTTCCTTCAAACATATGATTGTGTTATCTTAGCCATGGTATATCAATTCCCCTCTCTCACACCTCACATGACACATGCACTTGTAGTTGATACATCATGTTTTATTGCACATACTTTGGTTTAGTTTGTTTACTTCACTTGTTACTTTGGTTTAGTTTGTTTACTTCACTTGTTGTGTTATGCTCTCTTGTATGGGTTTGATAGTTATACATGGTGCTATCACTTATGATCTAGTTGTGAACATGATAAACACTAAAATGAGACCTAATAACCCTTCAAATCATTAATGATTTTACAATTTACCTCCATGGGGGACATAATTTTCCTTTATAATTGTCGTCGGGTCTTGAGTTAGGTTGTACTACTAGGGAATTGGTTAGGTGGCATGTTTCATATCCTAACCATACTTAACATTTTCCCTTTTCCATTTTTTCCCTTCACTTCCATTCCATTCATGAAAATTTATTCCTGGTCTTATTTGACTTATCAATTGTCATTCAAAAAGGCTTAGCCATGAAAGCCTAATTCAAATAAGCCAAAAACGATAGAGGTGAAGGGTAAATAAAAAAAGTTAAATGCCATAAATGTTAAATCTTGAGTTATGCCACCTTGTTATGAGGGAAATTCCCATAGTCCCATGTTTGTTTATGAATATCTAAATAAAATGGGGACTTGAATAATTGAAATAAAGAAAGAAAAAGGAAAATAAAGGGGTAGTAAGAAACAATGTTGAGGAAATGGTAACTCAAAGCTAAAGCTCCATCTTAAAGTCTTCTATATTAAATCCTAGCTCATGAAATATAGTTGAACAAGTTCAAGGACCTATACATCATCTTACATGACTTTTAAAGTCGACACATGAAGTTTTCTCTTTCCCCTTCCATAATTTATCCATCATATCTTCTACCTCTAGCTTAGTAACCTAGGAAATATTTCCTATCTTAGGATTTGTCACATGTATAAAAGCAAAGGTTTTCCTCCCATGGTAAGACTTATGCAAATTTTAAACTTTAACTTATTTTATGTGGTTTCTAGAAGAAATCACTATGTGTGCATCACTTAATGACTTGAAAAAGGGTTAGACCCACCACAATTAGTGGGCACATTGCATTGGGATCTGTCTACATGCATTTGGGGTAACATCTATGCTTTGGGATCCATGTACCATGCCTTGAGATAAATGATAATGCATTGTGATCCATGATGTTTCCTTGGGATCTTTGTACATGTGTGCAACCATATCTATATACATTGTGATCTATGTCATTTTTCTTGGGATCCACATACTTCATTGGGATAGGTGTCACTACTTTAGAATCTGTAATAGTGCATTGGACAATGACAATGACTCCACATCACCATCATTCACCACATAGATCATTCATAGAGAGCATCCCTACTTTGTTGGATCACTATTCCCACATGTGTGGCTTATTGTGCTTCATTGACCACACATGGGAGATTGTTGAGAATGTTATTGAGGTGGTTACATTTTTCTAGGAATGGTTATGACCCATTCGAACACTTTTTTGAGGGAGCACCTAGATTGTGATGCCACACATACCATTCATCATTATATCTTCACTCTAGATACCTCACACGTGTACCATGACATCATCCCTCTATGGGGCATGTTTTCACTTGAATATTATTTATTCTTTGCTTCATGGCTTGGTTAGAGAGGTACCTTTGTTCCTTGGAATCGTGTTGACCATGAACTTACTTTTTGGTGGTGGTTAATGTTACCCCCCCATGCCTAGGGGTAGCTAGAGGAGATCATGTCTTGTGGCCTACAATGGAGAACATGATCCTGACAATGATTATGATCAGCATGTCCATAGATGGTGTCCCAATGGACCCCCCTCATTCATCTTTATAGCTACAGGTCAACCAAGGTTCATCACATCCAAGCAACCCAGAGTATGGGAGATGGTAAGCCATCGTCACCATTAGGTATGTTAGTCCTTCTTTCATGAAAAGTGTTGTGCTTAATTTGTTGGGCATGTGGATGAGGATCTTTGGTTGAAGTTGGATAATGGATCATTGGCTTGGGAAACTGTGTGAGTTGCCTTATTTCACCTTGGTGGTCAAATTTTGTGCCATAGTCTCGTGTTGTCACCGCCCGGGGAAAATGGGTACTACTAGGGGGAGCTCACAAGGGTAACTTTCCATTCCCCACCATACTTACCACTTTTCATTATGGGGCCTCTCATAGTGTACTAAACTTTTGTAATGGGACATGGTCCATTCTCTCATGAGAAGAGGGGTCGTGTTGAAATTACTGATACAACTGAGAGGGGGGGGGTGAATCAGTTGTATTTGAGCTTAAACAATATTAAGTCTATTAAAACATTCTTAAACTTTCTTCAAGTGATCATCAACATTATACAACATATGGACAGTAAAAGTAAAAGGCATCAATCACACATAAGGTATACACAGAGACAGATTTTCACGAGGAAACCCATAAAGGGAGAAAACCTCTTCTTCTTCGAAATGATAGGAAATCTTTTAAGTTCTGTACATCATCTTTAATTGAGCACAAACTCAATGTGAGGCTGCTACCTCTGTTTTACAAGCTTCAACTTGTTTGAGAGAACCAACTCTCTGGTTTCTCTAGCACCCACTAGAAGGAAGCACCAACTCCCTGAATATTCCAGCACCAACTGGATGGAAGCACCAACTTCCTGAATGTTCCAGCACCAACTAAATGGAAGCACCAACTTCCAGTTACACAGGCTCCAACCTGTATAACATAGAACACTTGTTCTCCCTAGCACCACCCTGCCACCCTGGTTTCTTTGGCTGCAACCAGATGGAAGCTACAAGTTCCTGTGTTCAAGCTCCCACTTGAACCTCTGAGGACAACAGTCCTCCCAAGCACCTCCCAACCTCCCTAAAATATTAATGGCTAAATAAACATTCAACTTTACAGATAACTCAGTTCTTACCAATCTTCCTTTGTTCTGTAAATCTGGTCTTCTTGCACACTGTTCTGCTGCTTTTCTCTTCCTCTGTCTGTTCAGCAGGTATACTCTACATCAACTCGTGCTCTCATTCTTTTCTTCTTCAACTTGTTCTGTTATTCTACTCTGCATTTCATCTCATGCTTCACATCTCCAAAATCTCCTTCTGTGACTCCTCTTCTTATCTACTCTTCTAGTTTCATTCTTTTTCGCTTGTAGAACGACCAACCAGACATAGTCTGTTTCATCTTCTTTTATACACACGAACATGATGGTTCAACTTCCCAACTCCTTAGGCAAAAAGACGACAACTGTCTAAGCAACTGAAAGGCCAACTGAAGCATTAACTGATTTGCAATCATGAGTTCATTTTGCTAACAGAATCCAAACCTGGTAGTTAACTGTGAGAGAGAACATTAACCCTCCGATCAATACTTGATCCAACGGTTCAGATCCAATCGGGATTTCACACATCACGATTTCGACATTCTTGGCGTTCATAGTTTTTGTTACTTGCAAATCCCGATCCCCAAAACTCCGTGAAGAGGTCAGATCAACGGTCAAGATCATTTCTTGATCTGACGGTTCAGATTCAATCGCGATTTCGCATATCGCGAAATCAACATTATGTTCTTTGCCTTTCAAATTCACGATCCCCTATACTCCGTGAAGAAGTCAGATTAACGGTCCAAATCATTTCTTGATCTGACGGTTCAGATTCAATCGCAATTTCACATATCGCGAAATCGACATTATGTTCTTTGCCTTTCAAAGTCCCGATTCGCAAAACTCCGATAAGGAGTTAAATCAACGGTCCAGATTTGATCTCTATTCAGCGGTTGCGATTAAATCGCGAATTTGCATATCGCGATTTCGGGGTTCTTGATGTCAAGTGTTCTTGTCACTTCAAAGTCTCGATTCATGAAACTCCGATAAGGAGTTAAATCAACGATCCAAATCACTTCTTATCTTAACGGCTGCGATTAAATCACGAAATCACATATTGCGATTTCGGGGTTCTTGTTGTCAAGTGATTTTGACATTTCAAAGTCCTGATCCTCGATAATCCGACAGTGACTGGAATTAACGGTCTAGATCAAAGTTTGATCTAATGGCTCAGATTTCATCGCGAATTTGCATATTGTGATTACACTCACTTCTCCTTGCAGTTTAAAGACCGTGCAGGTTCTCTTTGATCCAACGGTGGTCGGACCCTGCGCTCGGATCTGACGGCTAAGATCTGTCTCCCTCTTCAATGATCAGAGATTCTTCTTCAACCTTTCGCTCATTCGCTGCCTTCGATCATTCACTATTTTTGATCATTCACCTCTATGAACTTGTCTTCTATTTTCCTGTCATCTTCATTGTTGCCTCTGAACTTATCTTCTGTTTTCCTGTCATCTTCATTGTTGCCATCAATGACAAGCATTCGCTATCTGTTAACTGAATTTGCCAACAATCTCCCCCTTTGGCATTGATGGCAACACAAGCACCCACATGTATTCAGATCTTATCACCCACATGTATTCAGATCTTCTCTCCTGCTCTTTTCTCCCCCTTTGACATCAATGTCAAAGAAGAACCATTCTTCCCCTGATCCGTTATAAAAATATACTCCCCCTGTCAACTATAAGCATCTTGGAAATACACCAGATATTCAATAAGTACTCCCCCTGACCAGGTGCACATATTAGACACAAGAGATTATAACCCCCAACTTTTGACTAAGATATCCAAAAGGAGTTGTTGCTAATGGTTTAGTAAAGATATCAACAATTTGTTCTGTAGAAGGTATATAATTCAATTGAACAATTATGTTTGTAACTTGTTCTCTGAGAAAATGGTACTTGATTGGAATATGCTTAGTCTTGGAATGAAGAACAGGATTCTTGGAGACACTAATAGCACTGGTGTTATCACAGTGAATTGGAATGGGATCAGTGTAATTCATCTTCAGATCTGCAAGAGTTTGTATCATCCATAAAATTTGTGTGCAACAAGTAGTTGCAGCAAGTAGCAGCAGCAATGTATTCTACCTCTGTAGTGGATAATGAAATAGATCCTTGCTTTTTACTAAGCCATGCAACTAATGAGTCACCCAGGAAAAATGCTCCTCCACTGGTGCTTTTTCTCTCATCAACACAGTTTGCCCAGTCTGCATCTGAATAAGCAGTTAATTGAAAATTCTGATTTCTAGGATACCACAAACCATTAGTCATTGTTCCCTTCAAGTATTTAAATATCCTTTTTACAACTACAAAATGACTTTCTTTAGGAGCAAACTGAAAACGACCAATCATTCCAACAACTTGCATTATATCAGGACGGGATGCTGTGATGTACAGAAGTCTGCCTATCATAGAGAGATATGTTCTTTGATCAACATTAGGTGAGATATCATATTTACTCAGCTTGCAACCAACCACCATAGGTGTGCTAACTGTAGAGGAATCTTCCATCTGAAATTTCTTCAACATTTCTTTCAAATATTTTTATTGAGAAATAAAAATTCCTGCAGATCTTTGTTTTACTTGTAAGCCAAGAAAATATGACAGTTCTCCTATCATGGACATTTATTATATCTAACTACCATATAATAAATATGACAGTTTTATTATATCTAACTACCATAGTGGGCCTTATTTAATAATATAGTGGACCTAGTCCACCTTACATCCTTACATTGAATGGCCTCCACTATTATCACTATGGGCCCTCTGCCCCCCCCCGCCCCACTATCTCTCTAGCTACCTTACATTATTCCTCAAGTGGATGAGTCATCGAGGTACTTGATTTGTTTGTTATTTCCTTGAATTTATATTAGTTTATTTCAACTCCACTTCTACTTGTCACACAATTATGATCAAATGTTTGGATCATCATCATTTTGAAACGTTAATTTGTAGGGTTTTTGAGAACATTTTGTTTATATTTATTTTTCTTTGGTTTGATCTTATGGGAACAAAAATAGGTAGAAATACTTCAAAATACATTGTGTGATGTTGAATAGATCATGCCATGTGCTATCCATTTGATTTTTATGGGAACAAAAACTAGGTAGAAATCCTTCAAAATACATTATGTGATGTTGAATAGATCACACAATGTGTTATCTATTGCAAACAAGTGTTTCCCAATATGAAAGTCAATAAATGAAATTTATGGGTTTCCCAACGCCAACGATTTCCTCTTTTACAAAAAAATTTAAATAGTTACTCCATGTCATGTAGATACCCTTTAATAAAAGTATGGTTATTCCAATAAATACAAGTTTTGGTTTACCCAATGCCAATGCTTTCCTCTTTTACAAACATATTATAACACATAGTATGTGTTATATTATAACACATAGTACATATCATGTAGATACCCTTTAGTAAAAATAATGTTTATCCATCAGATGTCATGGTTATTCCAATAAATGCAAGCTCTAGGTTGTCCAACGCCAACATTTTCCTCTTTTACAAAAATTTTTAAATAGTTACTACACATCATGTAGACACCCTTTACTAAAAATAGGGCTTGCCCATCAAATGTTTATGGTTATTCTAATACGATTTTGGTTCCTCTTAATGGTATCTTTTAGAAAATGTTTTGTGTTCTATTACCCAACTCGAAGCCACAATATTTTAGATTGAAGGCAACATTCATATTCAACTTCCCTTTGATGCTCTTTTAACTTGTCTAATCGACTCATTTTTCTTCCCAGCTGGCTTGAGTCAAGCCTTATATGGCTTCATTGTTTTCCTTTTTTCCAAGGAAAACCTTGCAGGGAAACCCTCGAGCACTTCCCTACATTTTTCAAATGGTGCCTAATGTAAACATGTCGGCGTTGATTAAGGTGCCTAACCTAGTATGGACATCAAGTGAGGCATGCAATAGAGGCAACCAACATGGGAGATACTCTGGGACCTCCTATATGAAACTCAAAGAACTCAACCACTAAGCTTGGTTGTGTTGTTTTGCATTTATATTTAAACTTTAATTTCAGCTCTACTATTCTATTGACATTGTTAGGATATACTATGAGGTCCATTCTTTTGTATAACTCTATACCTTTTGTTGACACTTCTTAGATCTCCTTGGCTTCACCACAATTTAAATTGGAAAGGAATTCTAGGTCTCTTCCCATCTCAAGTTGAGTTTGAAACACCTTCTTTTCTCTTAGGGATAAAAGTGTAACATACCCAATTTTTATAAATACAATGCATTGATATGACTCGATAAATACTATGTGGAGGACTACATTCAATATGCCTCGATAAAACTCTGAAATACACTTGTCAAATATATCAGTTTGTTGTACATAATAAATTAATCCAAATATGAGTTGCATGGAACAAGACTTCTCAAGCATAAAACACTTACACTTTGAGCATGAAATATTTTCATTCGTTCTCAAATATTTCACATTCTAGTATATTGCAACATATAAATAATGTCATAAGACATGCTGAGAACAAATGATTGGCATGTAGTAGAGTAAGGACACATTAGTCAAAGACTAAACCAAATACATTGCTTAATCAAATTGAATAGGTGGTCAATGGATCAATGGATGCTCCCTTCCAAAGTAGTTGGAAGAACTCTCTTGCACAAAAATTGTTGATATACACATTTCTTAAGGGGTCTGTTAGATAAAATCACTTACCATATTGCATACATATTTTCCTTCATAACTTCTTAAACTTATCAAGTTACATTATTTAATACTATCCAAGTGTAATAAGTTGATAACTCTTGTTGTCAACAATATGAGATCCTCTACTTTATCCCTTGCTATCTTTAGGGTTTACATAATTGTTTACCAAGGCATAATACCATACAATGAGGAATTAGATTTCATTGTTCATGAGAATGTTGGGTCCATCTTGAAAGAGGGTATCAAATAGGATCATTCTTCCAAGAACTGGAAATGAGAAAAGCTTCACTTTACAAAAATATGTATTATAGTAAGTCCACTTTAGATCAGTTCTAGAAACTACTTCATGTAGTGTGGAAATCTCAGTATAGTATTATATAAGTACCAATCTCTTGTTATTATGGATAATTTTGAGTGAAGAATCCAACATAACATAATGGTGTGCTTGCACGACAACCTCCCAATTTTCTTGTCTTAGCATCTCTCTAAGACAAGAAATTGGGCCTCCTCCAATTCTTCCTACTAGGACCCTCACACACACACTCTCTCTCTCTCTCTCTCATGTAAATGAATAATCCCGAGTTCTCTTCACACTACCCCACCTTATCATTTCCAGTTCCTCCTCAGATCACTTCGACCTATTGATTCACACTTCAACGAGTTCCCTCTCCTTTCATTGATACATAGTGTATCGACGAACACATCCTTCTTCCACCTCTTCATTGACTCGCCATTGATTCCTTCACCTATACATAAACCACCTTCCTTCGAACTTGGCTTATGTATTAGCGCGCTTCCGCTAAAATTCACTACACACATTCTTATCACCGATGAAGTGCGCATGATCAACATTGACACGTTAGTAGTGTCCATGCGATTGTCTTCATCGTGTTCCCACCTTTCATTGACTTTCATTGATGCATCACATATCGTTGGTGCTCCCTCGCTTTCTCTTCATTACAATGTTTATCAACGAGGTTCACCTCTTCGTCCCTGACACGCTACATGTTGACAAGTTTCCCTTTCCTATCGCAAATGCATCAGCGGAAAGATGTCAACCCCTCATCTTCCTCAAGCACATCGTTGATGATATTCTCCCTCTCGCCAACATTGATCATGTCAGTGTAGCCCACTTTCCTCTTAAGGTCTATTTTTTCCATCTCCTAGCTCAGATCCATTATTGTTGCGCTCGCCAATTAGTCAGTCTCCTAAACATTCTCAATGACCACCCTCTCCACGTCTAATTAGAACACTAGTCATTGATCACCTACCATTTATAACCTACTCCATATTGAATTCATAATCAAACCAACCTGTATCGCCAACAACTTGAATTCACATACCACATCAGCTTGTTTGTTTTGCATTTATTGGTTTTACGACTGAACTATGATTATGAAAGTATAGTCTAGCATCATATGGATTAACTATGTCATTTTTTTTTATCTTGCGTTGGCTCTGAAGCACACTTTAGAAGAAACTCAGTCCTTTCAACTCCTACATAGTACTAAGAGCATTGGATGTCAGTTGGTTGTTTTGGCGGAATTATAACTTTTTGATATTGACACATAACCTCAATATCAATGGGTAAATCAAAATACTGTACACCACAGATGACCACTCACAAAATTAAATTTGAGCGAAGCAACATCGAATGCGAGACCTGAACTTCCATTAAAAAATGTCTTCGAGCTCAATTTTTTGGCCTCTGTCAAAGTGAAAATTTCACCCTCGAAACAGGCTAGTCATATGTTTTCCAGAATCACGATTCCAATGCAACTCACGAAATCGAAATCCAATGCCCGAAAGTGGCAGAATGGATCACCTAGGTGCCTGCCCGAATAGTCTTCATCGGTCGTTATAGAAACAAGATGTTCATATAGCATGATTAGTTGGATCGCTAGAAATGCCTCTCTTCATTCTTCATAGCGCAAAAGATGGTTCTCCGATTCATCTTCGAGCAAGTTATGAAGTTTTAAATTTCCTCGAATGGCGTCAGCCATAGGTTTTCAAATTGTTTCTCCAACCTCCCCCACCAAACCAAATTGTTCTAGGTAAAATGTTTTATACAAAGAATCATGAAGCATCGTATCATTATCTTAGTTCAAATTCTTAGTTGATTTCAACGCAAGTATTTTGAACTTAAAATTCCATTTCACCATTGTAAACACAAACTTAAACTCAAAATTGTTTGAATTTAGGTTTTATTTACAACTATAATAATAAAAAAATAAAAATGATTCTTAAGTTGAAAATCTTATATAACAATCCAAAGAAGAAGAAACAAAAAGAAAACTGCAGCTATAAAATCAAGAAACTTAGGTGAATCGACAAAGTTAATAATACGTCTACTGAGGTGAATCCACAAAGTTAACAAGAAGTGTGTCGAAGTCATCCACACACATGAGAGGAACTCCTCCGAATCTTATTTCTGAACTTAATTGAAAATGTGTCGAATGAATGTGACAGAGTTAATGTTCTTTAAAAAAACAAAAAAAAAACAAAAACAAAACGTTGAGGTTTGTTCGATTTAGGAGAGTTACAAACTTACAACAACTAAACCCCATTCTCTCTTTGGATAGAATTTGTTGGCTACAAATTTATCGTGACACGAGACTTCAAATTTTCCCAGATATCAAATGCTCATTATTATAGAATCATTCCTCAAAACCTAGGGTTTGTTTTTTTTTAAAACAAAACCATACAAAATAAAACAAAAAATAAAAATAAAAATAAAAAAACGTTGAAAGAAACAGTACCCTACACCAATAGAAACAACCTATCCGAAGTGAATTTTACACAGAAAGGACTCGGGGTATACATACTCTAAACTGTGTAAACATCTAAGTCGAGTTCAAATATCCAAGTCTTAATTGGACATTATCCATTTTTCTCACGTTGAATAGAAACTAGAAACATAATAAAGTGTTCTTCAGAGTTCTATGGCAATCGAAACACCTCCAATACTACAATCAATATTAGGTCATTTTATGACTTGCAAAGAAGATATCGGTGATTATTCCTTTTCTTGGAAGTGGAGATTCTTTTGAAGCTCGTATCAGTTGGAGCACAATGTCTTCCCGTAGAAAGAAAACTACCATCAAGCCTAGTAGTTCAATTGTGAGAAGCATTTATCAATCAATTGTTGGAAATTGTAATTACAAGTCGGTGAGATATTTATGTCTTCCTCGATTTGTCTCTCAGTCAACTTGGACAGTTTGTAAGTGAAAAGTCGCACATTTACTCAAAAGTGAGTCGCCAAGAAGGAAGTTATAAATGGAGATGAATTCTATCTTCTCGAGCTCTGGTAAGTGGTTGAAGAGTCAGTCGAATTAATGACAATCTTTATTATTGAGTCGGTCTTAGCTTTTGTAGGAAGTCTCAATCGATGTCTATATAAGTCTGAGTCTCTTAGTTAGTCGATGATGCTAGAGGATGTTGAAGAGAAGCAATTGATGCATAGATAAGAAGAAAAGAGGTAGAGATAACCAACAACAATTGAAGAGTTGACATAAGAAGTCATTAGAGCCGAAGTTCATCCCTATCATTGTATTTTGTATTCGCGCACAACGTCGAAGTTCAATAATATCAAGTTTTTATGCATTGAAAAAATTTATGTCTTATTTATGAGTTTATGTGCTAAGCATATCACTGTTTTGTTTCGCATTCATAAATCATTTCATTAAGTGTGTGTATTCACAGCGCGCAACAAATTGAGCAGTTTGTGTACTGCGCAGTGGTCTTGAGAACTCTGTCGCATAGCCTGTTTAGTGCGCAATATTTTAAACTGTGTTGCACAGAGTAGACTGTGCGCACCATCGAACCATCGTAGTCGAATCCCAAGATATGGTATTAGATTAGGTTCTATCATAACAAGTTCAAGAGCATAAACTTTGTTGAAAAGTAAAATATGGCTTCTACCTCAAATCTGCAACCTCCCACTTTTACAGGCAATAATTATGAGATGTGGTCCTTGACCATGAAGGCTTTGTTCCGAGGTCAATATGTATGGGAAATAGTCAAGAATGGATATGTGAAACTAGTAGATCAGGCAACATATATTCTCTCACACAAGCTCAGAAAGATGCCTTGAAAGATCAAAGAAAAAAGGATGGAAATGTGTTGTTTTACATACATCAAGCCATGCATGAAATCATACTTCCAAGAGTTGCATCAACAAAGCAAGCCAAGGAAGAATGGGACATATTACAAACCTCTTATTAGGGTATGGACAAAGTAAAGACTGCAAAACTGCAGATTCTTAGAAGAGATTTTGAAACTATGCCAATGGAAGATTTAGATGCAATAGATTCATTCTACACCCACGTCATTGGACTGATAAATCAAATTAAGTCTCATGGTGAAACCATAGAAGACGGAAAATTTGTTGAGAAGGTACTTAGGAATCCTCCTCCTAAATTTGATACCCTTGTTGTGTAATATACCATATGTAAAATGTATGCAGAACAGAAATAAAATGCTAGTAATGGCAAAATAACAGTAATATAACCAGATCATTCACCACAATAACACTGAAATGATATGAGAATAATAACATAAATAACACTTTGAATTTGAAAGCAATGTTCATGGGCCTCTTCGAGGGGGCAACCTCCAATTGAGCAGAGCTCTATTACAATAATATTCAAGTTAGGGTTCTCATACCCTCGACTCCTATTTATACTAAAAAATACCCTCGACTCCTATTTATACTAAAAAGAAGCATCTAGAGGAATATCCTTCTAGAAGTGGAAGCTTCTATTAGGTATTCTTACATCTGCCTTATTCTATTTTATTGAAAGGCCTTATTAATATTGACCTTTATTACATCTGAATATATTGTTCTACCTATGTTCGGGTTAGTATCCTAACATGTCCGCCCCCTTAAAAACAACCTTGTCCTCAAGGATTGAGATGAGGAAATTACTGCAGAATGGTAGTTGGTTCCCAAGTGGCATCTGCTGGAGTTGTATCTTTCCACTGGACTAGCACTTCCTTGATGGTTCTCTGATGTAGGCACCGCTCATGCTGGTCCAAAACTGCTTCTGGTTGTAGCCAAACGGATCCTTCTTCAGCTAACTCTAGAAGGTTGGTTTGAATTTGGCACTTAGCTCCAATCACCTTCTTTAAGCATGAAACATGAAAAACAGGATGTAGCTTTGAATGGCTGGGAAAATCTAACTGATAGGCTGCTTGTCCCACATGCTTGAGAACAGTATAAGGACCATAAAATTTGGGCACTAGCTTCTGACAATGCTCGGCCTTGAGGGAAGTTTGCTTGTAAGGTTGCAGTCGAAGAAACACCTGATCCCCTTCTGCAAATTGAGGTTCAGAGCGACCTTGATCTGCTTGTTGCTTCATGCAATTTTGTGCCATGAAAAAATTCTCTTTGAGGGTACAGAGAATAGCATCTCGCACTGTAAGTGTTAGGTCAATTTCCTGGACCTTCGAGGCACCCGGTAAGTATGAGAGAACTGAAGGTGGCTTATGTCCATATACTGCTTCAAAAGGAGTCATGCGTGTAGCTGTATGGTATGAAGTGTTGTACCACCATTCAGCTAGGGGTAACCATTGAGCCCACTGATTTTACTTTTCCGAGGCAAAACACCTCAAATATGTTTCCAAACACTTATTGACAACTTTCGTTTGGCCATCAGTCTGGGGATGATAAGTTGTGCTGAGATGCAATTTGGTGCCTTGTATCTTGAACAGGTCTTGCCAAAAATTGCTTGTGAAAGTTGGGTCACGATTAGAAACAATAGAGTGCAGCATGCCATGAAGCTTGAAGACCTGATCCATAAAAAATTGAGCCACCATGGATGTTGTAAATGGGTGTTGAAGGGTGCAGAAATGAGCATACTTGGAAAGGCGATCAACAACCACCATGATGACGGATTTATTGCCCGATTTGGGTAAGCCGGTAATAAAATCAATGGATATATCCTTCCAAATAGTAGGTGGAATCGAGAGTGGTTGTAGTGTGCCCAAAGATTTGAATGTTTCTCCCTTGTGGCATTGACACACATCACATTCAACTACAAAATTATGAATGTCCTGTTTCATACCATCCTAGAAAAATGAATGTTTGACCCTGTCATAGGTTTTGGTGAACCCGGAGTGCCCTGCTGTGGATGTAGCATGAAGCTCAGAAAGTACCGTGGATTTAATCTTTTATTGTTTACTTAAATACAAACAGCCTTTGTATCAAAGTTCATCATGGAGCCAAGAGTGCCCTGGGGAAGCTGGAGCATTGGACTGCAATTGTTGGATCAACTGCGAACTTTTGGGATCTTGTAGTCATTCCTGGCGAACGGCTTGGAGCCAATCTGGTACAATGAATGAAAGAGAAAAAAGGGATCCTTCATCTTCATATTTCTGGGAAAGTTCATCCGCAACCACATTGTCTTTTCCTTTCTTGTAAATGATCTCATAATCATATCCAAAGACTTTAGTCATCCCTTTTTGTTGTTCTGGGGAGGAAATGTGTTGTTCCAGAAAATACTTGAGGCTTTGATGTTCTGTCTTAATTTGGAAACATTGCCCCAATATAATAAGGGCACTACAGATCAACGACATGCAGAATAGCCAACATTTCCTTTTCATAGATGGATTTGCCCAGATTTCTTTCAGATAGTTTCTTGCTGGTAAAGGCCAAAGGTCCACCCTCTTGCATAAGGACAACACCAATTCCTTTCCCTGAGGCATCACATTCCAACACAAAGGTCTTTGTGAAATTAGGAAGGGCGAGGACTAGAGTGGTGTACATGGCCATCTTCAAGGTTTGAAAATCTTGAGCAACGGCTGGAGTCCAAGTGAAAGAGTTCTTTTTTAGGAGAGCAGTGAGAGGTGCTACAATCTTCCCATAATTCTTAACAAACTTGCGATAATACCCTGTTAAGCCCATAAATCCATGCAAGCTCTTAAGAGTCTTTGGGTGAGGCTAGTATTGCATAGCTTCAATATTTTTAGGATCCACCCTGACGCCATATTTGCCAACCAAATGACCCAAGTATTCTACTTCTGAGGCGCCAAAAGCACATTTAGACCGTTTCAGGAAATTTTTTTGCTGAGAGAGTAGATGGAGAAATCAATCCACATGAGCAAGATGGTCTATCTAGGTTTTTCTATAGATGAGGATATCATCAAAGAAAACTAAGACAAAATGGTGGAGAAAAGGACGAAAGACATGATTCATGAGGATTTGGAAGGTGAAGGGGGCATTACAAAAGCCAAAGGGCATGACCAAAAACTCATAGTGGCCCTGATGAGTTCTAAAGGCAGTCTTGGGAATCTTTTCCTCTTTCATACCTATCTGGTGGTATCTCGAACAAAGATCAAGTTTAGTGAAGAATTGGGTGCCACTCAATTCATCCAGGAGGTCATCAATGACAGGAATGGGGAATTTTTATTTGATGGTAAGTTTGTTGAGGGCATGGAAGTCAAGACACATTCGCCAAGAACCTTCTTTCTCCAGGACCATGACCATGAGAGAAGAGTAGGGGCTCGTACTAGATGGATAACGCCTGCATTAAGGAGTTCTTGGACCATTTTCTCAATTTCATTTTTTTGGGAAAAGGGGTGATGATAAGGACGAATATTGGGAGGAAGGCTTCCGGGTACTAGGGGAATGGAATGATCATGAACACCACAAGAAGGAGGGAGTCCTTGGGGGGTGGAAAAGACCAATTGATGTTTATAAAGGATGGCTTGGAGGTCTTGTGGGACCGAGGATGTCTATGTTGCTTGTATGGCATGGAGTTGGGCGATAACACCAGAATGAACTTTTTTGAGAATCTTTTCCATGCGATGGGAACTAATGATCTCAAGTGAACTGGTGGTGATGACTTAGAACTTATATTGGTGGCCTTCCTAGTCAAATTGCATAGTTAAGTCTTTAAAATCCATGAGAATGGGACCCACAGTCCTTATCCAGTCTGCACCCAACACAATGTCACAACCTCCCATGTCGATAACAAATATATGGTATTTCATGTCATAGTCACCAATTTGGAGATGCACATTTTCACAACGCCCTCCACATTTCATGGAACCACCATTGGTGATCATGATTTGGAAATTATTGACGACATGGATGTAGCAATGAGTTTCTTGGGCAATGTGGCGGTGAATAAAATTATGGGTGATGCCACTATCAACCAAAATGATGACCTTTCGATGCTTGATGTAACCGATTAGCTTGAGGGTTTTGGGAGTGGAGAAGCTAGTGAGAGCATTGAGGGAAATGACCGGTTCTACTTCGGGAGGGTCTGAGGGAGGGGTTATGTCAGTGGATTCAAGTGACTTAGACACAAAGGGATTTTCTACATCCTCTTCCAAAATATCCTTAGAGATGGCCATAAAAATCTTTTGTTCTTTACACTTGTGGCCTGAGAAATATTTGTCATCATAGTTATAACAAAGGCCTTTGAGTTGGCATTCAACCATTTCAGCCCTGGTCAATTTTTGGATCTTTAGTGGAGCAGAGGGAGTAGTGGGATTTACTAGTTTAGGGCGAGGGATAAAGGAGGGTTTTCAGTTTTGAGAAGATACAACCTGTTGTGCTTCTTTATCTCTTTTAGTAGCCTCCACCCAACTCTGAGGCTAAGCCATCAGGACATGGGCCTGAATCTCATCCTTGAGTCCGCTGATAAAACACTCTCGAAAAAATGCATCAGACATGCCCTCTGTTCTAAACACCAAGCACTCAAAGGAAGCTATAAAGTCTTCCATTGTTCTTAATTGTTTCAACTTTGTCAAATGGCCCAAATGGTTGATGTCAGTGTCAAAGTGTTCATAAAGCTCTAGCACAAAGTGTGTCCAAGCAATATACCCTTGACGAGAAGTTTTTCTCCATTGCCACCATTGCCAACGTTCTTGATCTAGATGGAGAACACCATACCAGAGTTTGGCCAAGTCATCTGTAATGTTGTATAAAGAGATATAATGTTCCATTTGGGTTACCCAACCAGTGGGGTCCAAGCCATCAAATTTGGTCACATCCACCCGCGAAAGACGTAGGTCACGTTGAAAGTGATGTTTCTGAAAGTTATGTGAATGAGAAGATTGGTCACCTTCAGTATGTGGAGGTGAGGAAGAGTAAGGGTTATCTGTAGGGATATGAAGTTTGGTGCAGAGTCTTGAAAATAATGATTCAAGCTGGGTGGTGAGGTCTTATTTGATTTCCTCCATTGAGGATTGCATGGTTGTATTGATGGTGGCAACATTGACACTGAGTTGTTTCACTTCTTGTTGGGTCTCGATGAGACCCAATTGCAAGGTGTTGAAGCGAGCTTCCAAGTCTTGGCTATGGGTATGGGCCATGAGGATGGGGGAACTAAAAAGGGGTGGGCGGGGTAAAAAAATTTTGCAAAAAAAATGATATGGATGAATGTGATAAGGGAGAAGAGATGAATCCAATGGAATAGGTCTCAAATAATGGTGAATAAATTTCACTTCTTGCAAGGTGTTGAAACGAGCTTCCAAGTCTTGGCTACAGGTATGGGCCATGAGGATGGGGAAACTAAAAAGGGGTGGGCGGGGTCAAAAAATTTTGCCAAAAAAATGATATGGATGAATGTGATAAGGGAGAAGAGATGAATCCAATGGAATAGGTCTCAAATAATGGTGAGTTGTTTCACTTCTTGTTGGGTCTCGATGAGACCAGATTGCAAGGTGTTGAAGCAAGCTTCCAAGTCTTGGCTACAGGTATGGGCCATGAGGATGGGAGAATTGAAAAGGGGTGGGCAGGGTCAAATTGTTTTGCCGAAAAAATGATATGGATGAATGTGATAAGGGCAAAGAGATGAATCCAATGGAATAGGTCTCAAATAATGGTGAATAAATTTTTTATTTTATTTTTACACCTATGGAGTTATACTCTGGTCTGAAGAATACTGCAGAGAGGAAATTCCCAAATGCTTAACCATAAATAAATGTGTATTTACTTGGCAACTCGAACACAGTTGCGTGGCAATAGATCTTGTATGTTTTAATTTGTTTATGTTTCTGTCCCCAAGGGTTAGGTATTCAAGGGTTCTACAGACAAGGGTTTGCCCTGTGTTATAGCTCTCTAATATATGTGCGAGGTCCAACAGTAGTACTCAGCCCAATATCTCAGGGCACTAACTAAGGAGGATAGACCATACCCATAGCCGTACTACCCAACTACCCAGGTACTAAAGAGTATCTTCCCGAGTGTTGTTCTCGTTGACACTATAGCAGTCAGGCGACCAATCGGTTTATCTAAATAGGGCTTCAGGTAATTTAGGCCGATCCATACACAGGTGTTGTCTGATGCACCACCACTCGAAGGGGTACCAACAGGGGTTACAAGGGTGGCCAATAGATGTGCGCTTAAGTACCACTTGTATTTCCTGCGTGTATGAATCCCT
This sequence comes from Picea abies, assembly GCA_900067695.1. Taxonomy (NCBI): domain Eukaryota; kingdom Viridiplantae; phylum Streptophyta; class Pinopsida; order Pinales; family Pinaceae; genus Picea; species Picea abies. The sequence continues at coordinate 35,247 of CBVK0110083655.1, forward strand.
CAATCGTGGGTTTATGCACGAAATGATAGATCTTTGTGGCTTAAAGATGTTGTAATACGTCTCTACCCTGAAAAAAATTTAACCCACACTTTCTGCCAAGGAAAGTGCTTTGATACCACTTGTAATATACCAAATGTAAAATGTATGTAGAACAAAAATAAAATGCTAGTAATGGCAGAATAACAATAATATAACCAGATCATTCACCACAATAACACTGAAATGATATGAGAATAATAACAAAAATAACACTTTGAATCTGAAAGCAATGTTCAAGGGCCTCTTCGAGGGGGCAACCTCCAATTGAGCAGAGCTATATTACAATAATATTCAAGTTAGGGTTCTCATACCCTCGACTCCTATTTA
>CBVK0110083655.1:35622-45898 GCA_900067695.1 Picea abies
AGAAGCATCTAGAGGAAGATCCTTCTAGAAGCGGAAGCTTCTATTAGGTCTTCTTACATACGCCTTATTCTATTTTATTGAAAGGCCTTATTAATATTGACATTTATTACATCTGAATATATTGTTCTACCTATGTGCGGGTTAGGACCCTAACATGTTGTGACTCCAGAAGAGAGAAAAGACTTGAGTCAGTTTAGTCTAGATGAATTACAAGATTCCCTCATCAATCATCCACACAGATTGAATAGATCAAGTATGTCATTAGAGAATACATTTTCCGCGCAGTCATCTATAATTCATGGAAGAGGAAGGGGGAGAGCTAACTCTAGAGGAAGAGAAGAAATGGATGTAGTAGCAATCCTGGAAATACTGGTGGAAGAGGTCAAAACCCAAGTACCAACCAGTCAAGTTGTCAAAGAACCGACAAATCAAAGATCCAATGCCATTACTATAAAAAGTATGGACATTATGCATATGAGTGTAGAAAGAGACAGTACAATCAGAACACGCAAATTCAAGATCAATCACACAACACAAATAACCAAACTCACCCTATGTTTATGGCACGTGTTGTTGTTGTGCATAGCATAGTAGAAATGCCTAATATAGTGTCACCAGTTGAATGCAAAGTTGCTCAAGCAATTTGATGTGACATATGGTACTTAGATTAAGGCTACAGTAACCACATGACATGAAACATATAACTAATTTCTAGTTTGAATAAGTTAGTCCAAACCAAGGTTACACTTGGAACAAATATCCAAGTCACTGTCTTAGGGAAAGGCAGTGTAAATATTTTAACCAGACAAGGAGAAAAAAAGGTTATGTCTGATGTATATTATGTTTCTAGTTTGAAGCATAATCTGATGAGTATAGGGAAACTGTTACAAAAAGGATACATAATCTACATGGAAGATAATCACTGTGTGATCATGGATAAATGCCCAAGCAATCTTCTAACTGCAAAAATCCATATGACAAGTAATAGGATGTTCCCATTAACATTCAAGCCAGCCAAGAAGAAGCATACAATGCAAACTGTTGATAAAATAAAAAGTGTGCAATTACACATTGCATTTATAGCAGAAAGTGCACATAGTTCTAATGAAGGAAATAGTGCATGCGGTATCAAGAAAGGAGAAAATGGCGCAGAGATGAAGGCATAATTCCAATATGAAATACATGATGATTCTTGGTTGTGGCATTTTAGATTTGGACATTTCAACTTTGGAGGTCTAAATTTGTTACACACAAAAGATATGGTAAAAAGCTTACCATTGATTGAAAAACCATAAAGGATATGTGAAGGCTGCATATTTGGAAAGAAGCACAGAGAATCATTTCCATTTGACAATTCTTACAGAGAAAAATCTACACTGGAAATTGTTCATTCAGACAATTTTGGACCAATGCAAAATCCGTCAATAGGAGGTAGTAATTATTTTCTAACATTCATTAAAGATTTCTCAAGAATAACATGGATTTATTTCCTAAAGCATAAATCTGAAGCATTGGGTTGTTTTCAACAGTTTAAATCACTTGCGTAGAAATAGATTGGTTTTTGCATCAAGTGTCTAAGAATGGACATAGGAGAAGAATACATGTCAAGACAATTTCAGAACTTTTGTAAAGTTCATGGCATCTATAGGAAATTTACCATGCAATACACACCACAGCAAAATGGTGTCGCAGAAAGAAAGAATAGAACCATCATGGAAATGGCATGCAGTATGTTGACAACCAAACATTTGTCAAATGAGTATTGGGTTGAGGCAGTAGCAACTGCAGTATATAAATTGAACATATGTTTGACAAAGAGTGCGAAGAATATAGTTCATCAGGAAACCTGGACAGGTGTTGGCCCTTGGTTATGGAAGCAAGCGAAGATTAAGGGAGAAAAGGAAAAATGCAAACTACGCGGAAGACACAATGAATGATACTGGGTTGAAGTGAGCAAAGAGCAGAAAAGACAGAGCGAAGTAAGAGAAAGAAAACCATTGGATGAGGATATCGAGGATGATAGATCAGTAAGGAAGAGGGATCATGGACAAATCAACAAGTGAAAGAAGATGTCAATAGATGCTTTGAAGCACTGCCCATGAAGGAAGGAAAGATAGGCTGGCGAAGCCCTGAAAATGCAAGTCAAGTTGACCTAGGGTTTTATACACCTAGGGTTTTGGTATCTAGGGTTTGGACACTTAGGTTTCAACCTAAGGATGTCCGAGAGCTACTGTAATGTATAAATAAAGATCTAAAGGACCTGGGAGGGGTTGGTGCTAAGTTGGTGCTAAGTTGGTTGAGGGTTCATTGTTATTGTATGATTGAGTGAGTACTACTGTGTGAGAGAGAAGTGATAAGTGTGAGAGCCTTCTGGTATTGTAAAATCTTTAGCTAGGTGCGAAGATCAACCCTGCAGCTGGGTGCGCAGGGAGGGGAGAGAAAGAGAGAGAAGAAGAGAAGATCTACTAACTAAGAACGTAGATAAGAACTATATGCTTCCATATTAATATATCATAAATCACAGTTCTGTGGATGTATCCCTAGGGAGAGGGTGAACCACGTATATCTTGTGTTATGTGTGATTGATGTTGTGTTCTCTGTCATTTGATATGTTGCTATTGTGATATTGTGTTAGATCTGAAATGTAACTTGTGCAGTAGGCTTAAGGAAGATAAAGGATAACTAGGTGGTTGTGTGTTTTTGTTGCGAATCCACTCTGCATTTCCTCTGGTTGTAGAAACATGTGTCATGTAGTGGGAAATTATTCAGAGAAGTTCACCTCATGAACCTGTTTAAGCAGAACTACGGAGATGAAGGGTTCTACAGTGGAGAAGAGGTAGACCTGACAGACGAAGAGCATTCAGAATCCGCTAGGATAGAGGAACCTTGCCAAGAAGAGCCATAAACTTCAAGAACTGCATTGGTTGTTGAAGTAAGTACTATTATTCCTCCTGTTTCTTTAGCAGTGTTAAGTAACCAGAGTAACCTAAGTCATCAGAATGCTTAAAGCATTGTCGCTAGCATTCCACCACATACTTAGTCAGGAAACCTAGGAAGATCTATGGCATATGAGATGAGGTTACCAACCTTTAGAGGATATGGATCTGAAGATCCTGATCAACATTGGTTTCTATGTGAAGCTGTGTGGAGTATTAAGAATATCACCAATGAAGCTGTCAAACGAGCTCAGTTTAGTACTACCCTAAGAGACCACGCACTGAGTTGGTACATGAAATTCCTCCAAGGAGTTGCACCTAAACCATTGAACGCCATTAATACTGCGCTAATTTCCGAATTCAAGAAACCTAAGTCAGAGTCGCAGTGCATTACAGAACTAAAAGAAATCAAGCAGAGAATAGTTGAACCTATGTGGGAGTTTGATAAGAGATTTAATATTTTGACAGGCCATTTGAGTTTTCAGATCCCAGATGAGAAGAACAAGGAATGGTTCATTACTGCCCTCTTACCACACATCAGATTTCTTTCGATGCAACAGAAGATTGCTTCACAGGCTAAGGCACTGGAGATCACCATGAAATTAGAATCAACCCCTATGGGAGAATCTAGCTCAGGTATGAGTCAAATATTGAGTCATCTAACTAGCTTATCACTGCAGGTCAAAGATATGAAGAAAGACAAGGGAAAAGATAAAAGAGAAGACATCTGGTGTATCATATGAAAATTAGAAGGCCATGACAAGGAACACTGTCCCTTATTTAATTAATACTTGGCCTTTGGAGCTCCGAGACCTTTGAAGCAAGTTACCCTACCCTGGTGCGAGGTATGTAGAAATCGACATCCCCCTGGTGAATGTTACTGTTTGCAAAAATATGTCCAGAAACCTACAAATTTGTATTGCATGTTCTATAAGTCGGTAGGACACAATGATATGGATTGTAGGGATTACGATCTCATGCATAAAAGGTCGAGGGATATATACAAAATTCAAGGTGAAGTACAGCAAGAAGGAAGCACTACACAGTATAATTCCCCTGCGAGAGGAAACTTCAACCCTCGGGGTGGATTTCAAGGAAGAGGAAGAGGAGGAGGTATGGGTCAAGGTTGAGGAAAGATCATCTGTTATAACTGCGCACAACCAGGAGACTTGGAAAGGGATTGTCAGAACCCTTGTACCACTTGCAGCTACTGCAACTCATTCGAGCATGTTATCGAGGAATGTCCAACATTGTTGGCTAAGCTTCAGAGGAGGAAACCAATAAATACAACTAATCAAAGCAGAACCTTGTGGAGAATATCCCAGAGTCATTGTTATCACACGAAGAGGCGATGTTACAGGAGAAGATAGAGTGATCCAAGGAAAGACTATAGAAGAATCAGGAGTCGGGAAAGTTGCAGAGAAGACACAATAGTTTGACCCAAGGAAAGAGAAACAAATATTTTAGGAAGCAAGAAAGGAATTCGGAAGAGATCAGGCTTCTTCATCAAAGGTTCGACCAGAAGTAAGAGAATATGGAATGCCTCCAGCATTTGATCAGCCTACTTAACCTGGAGATGGAAAAGAGGTGATTAAACTTATCAGTTTCTTGTATACATTTATTGAATTGATTAAAGATGAAAAATCCATACAAGAACTACAAAATTTGGTCAGATAGTATGAGGTAGGAAGGGTAGATTCTTTGCTGAATAAATAAGTACATTAACTATCCAAGAAGAGAAGGAAAAATAAAAAACTACACCTTAATTCTCAGATCAGAGAGTACGATATAGACTATGTGGTCCTCGACTTAGGGTCAGAGGTCAATGTCATGACGAAGTAGACTTGGGCATTGATGGGAAAACCTAAGTTGATATATTCCCCTATCAGGATTAGGATGGATAATCAACAAGATGTAAGCCCCTTTGAAAGACTAGAACGTGTCCCTGTGGACATCGATGGAGTAAGGACGTTTGCAAACTTTGAGGTGATTGAGATAGTTGATGATAGTTGTCCTTACCCTGTGCTGTTAGGAATTGATTGGGCTTTCAATAATTCCACTGTGGTTGATTTAAAGAAAAGAAGAATGACCTTTGAAGGAGATGGCCTTAGGGTCATTGCACCTTTAGATCCCGATGAAGGTTAGAGATACAAAAAACCCATCAGCGAAGAAGACCACGCATATGAACTAGAAAACATATACAAATTAACAGCCAAACATCATGATTACATTAATCCTACATCAGATGGGAATTTGATTTGGCGAAGTGACAACACATGCTCATCAGATTTAGAAGAAGCACTGGAGAACTAGCAGAACAAAATGTACGAAGTATCTACAAGGAGATGTGTTAGATTAAACTGAGAAGTTTGTTGGATCGACACAACAATAAGTAACTTGCCCACCTTTGATGGTCTGAATCATTTAGAAGCATTCTTGTTGGACTTTGAAGAAATTGTACCAACACCACAAAGATTGTTGGAAATGGATGAGGCCCTGAAATCAACTCCAGCGAGATGGTGGGGGACACACAAAAAAATATTACAGACTGGGTACAATGACACACTTTGATGACAACACGATTTTTAGAGCAAGTAAAAGGCTGTGAAGTTAGGTACATAGGTAGAAGTTGTCTGAAGGACCATGTGCAAAGTTGCGAGGAAGCCTGGAGCAACATTCCTCAAGAACAATGGGTACACCAATTCATTAACACACTGAACACAACTCCCATCAACCGGTATCTTCAAGAAGAACTGCGCCTCATCACTGTAGATTGGGAAGGTATGACCTAGAACTTTGTAACTACCTTTTTTCTTGAAATCCAATATCCTACAGTAGATAAGATATTACAGGTTATAAGACAGAAAGTGTTTGAGGATGCACCTAGTCTCCCTTTGGAGAAATAAGAGGATGAATGGTCTGCGCCTCTTCAGAAGTTGCAAGGATGTTACAATATCAATGCTGCTGAAGACAATGATCCTAGGAATGTGAACATCGTAGAAACATAAGGCCAAAGAGATGTAGAAGGACCAGAAGTCAAACTACCTTTTGTTGGACATCCAATCAAAATAAAAAAAGTCAACATTGGAACATAATAGACACCAAATCTTGCAAATGTTGGAGATTATTGGGATGTTTCCACTATTGACAAGATGACATAATTACTGCATGAATATCAAGACTTGTTTCGAACCAAGTTCATTGATATGAAGGGCATCAAAGGACCCATGGGAGAAATGAGGATCCCTTTGAAACCAAATGCAAGACCAGTAAAACAGAGACCCTACAGATTGAACCCTAAATATAAGAAGAAAGTGAATATTGAGCTTAACAAAATGCTGGAAGTAGGAATCATAGAACCTGTTGAAGAATCAGAATGGATTAGCCCTATGGTGGTACAAGATAAGAAGACAGGAGAAATTAGGATCTATGTATATCTTAGGAAGTTGAATGATGCTTGTTTGCATGACGCATTCCCTACACCATTCACTGACGAAGTGCTAGAAAATGTAGGAGGACAGGAGGTATATACTTTTAAGATGGATTTTCAGGATACCATCAGATCCAGATTGCCAAGGGAGATCATCATAAGACCACATTTGAAATAGAATGGGGATCCTACTAGTATACAGTGATGCCATTTGGATTGAAGAATGCACTAGCCATCTTTTCCAGGGTGGTGGTCGAAGCGTTTAAGGAGTTTTTACATAAATTCCTAGAAGCATACTTTGATGATTGGACTGTTTTCAACATTTTGCAAAATCATATTGAATGTTTAAGACTAACGTTGGATAAGTTCAGGCAATGTCAGATTGCCTTGAACCTGAAAAAGTGCATCTTCTTTTCACCCTTCAGAGTACTGTTGGGCCATATTGTGTGCAAGCAGGGATTGCTTATAGATCCATCCAATATTTCCATTATAGTCAATCTACCCCCTCCTACTTCAGTCAAACAGTTTCACATTGCACTGGGACATACTAGATACTACATGAAGTTCATTAAGGGATACACACAGATCACAACACCCACGGAGAATATTCTAAAGAAATACTGTCAGTTTCATTGGATAGAAGAATGCCAACAGAGCTTCGACACACTAAAATAGAAAATGGTTACTGCGCCCATTTTGGTTTTCCCAGCTTGCAGTAAGGAATTTCACGTGCATGTCGATGCATATTCTATCGCATCAGGAGCAATGTTAGCACAACCGGGAGTTGGAGACTTTGACCACCTGTTATCCTTTGCTACCAGGAAGATATCAATAGCTGAGATTAATTACACCACCACAGAGTGAGAAGGATTAGTCATGGTGTATGTGCTGCAAAAGTTTCGCCACTACTTGTTGGGAGGACACTTTAAAATGTTTACTGATCACTCTGTGCTGAAATACCTAGTCAACAAGCCAGTGTTGGGGGATATGAAGATGGCTTCTGTTATTTCAATAATATGATTTCAAGATCGTGGCTAAGCCAAGAAGAATGAACAAAGGTCCTGACCACTTGTTGAGGTTGGAACATGGAGAAGAGCCTACTAGTTTGGAGGATACACTGGAAAATGCATAGTTTTTGGCCATGAGGAAGGTTGATGATCACTTCGTGGAGATAGTGCAATTCTTGTCAATAAGAATGGCACCTAGTGAATATAAAATCACTCAGAAGAAACAATTGGTAGTGCACGCTACATATTTTTCACTTATAGTTGGACAACTATAAAAGATGGGACCTGATGAGATATTGAGGAGGTGTGTTATGGAAGCAGAGAGACTGTTGATCCTCGTAGAAGCAAATGAAGGCATCGCAGGAGGACACTATGCAGGGAAAGAAACAACGCAGAAGATTCTTAGGGCTGGCCTTTGGTGGCCTACTCTACACAAAGATGCTAAGGAATACTATAAGGCATGTGATGTATGCCAAAGAGTTGGGAAGCCGTCCAGAAGAGATGATATGCCTTTAGCACCACAACTGACCCTACAAGCATTTGAGAAATGGGCCATCGACTTCATGGGACCTATCAACCCACCAGGAAAGTGCACAGGAGCTAGATACATAATCATTGCGATAGAGTATTTGACCAGATGGGCAGAAGCAAGAGTAGTTAAGGACTGCAGTGCAAATACAGTTTCACACTTCATATTTGATGATATCATAACCATGTTTGGATGCCCAAAGATCCTTATGAGCGATCAAGACACACATTTTATTAACAAGACTATTGAAGCCTTGACTCAGGAATTTGAAGTTCACCATCATAAGAGCACACCCTATCATCCACAAGCCAATGGCATAGTTGAAGCATTCAATAAGATCTTGGAGACAACGTTGACGAAGATATGCAACGTGAACAGGGATGACTGGGATTTGAGAGTACCAATAGTGTTATGGGCCTATAGAACCACTTGAAGGAAACTGACCATGCAGACCCCATTTAAATTGGTCTATGGTATAGAAGCAGTTGTACCCATGGAATATTTTATTCCTAGTCTGATAATTGCAGCCTTTACATATATGGATGAAACTGGCGTTGTGCAAGAGAGGCTTGCACAATTGGTCGAACTGGAAGAAGACAAATTTATTGCAGGATTTCATCAGCAGGTTCAGAAAGAAAGAGAAAAGGCCTACCATGACAGACACATCAAGAAGAAAGCTTTCAAGCAAGGAGATCTGGTATTGGTATATGACAGTAAGTTCATGAGGCATCCAGGGAAGTTTGGGACACATTGTCTTGGGCCATATTAGATTACCTATGTTACAGAAGGAGGAGTTGCGCAGTTGAAGACTTTGACTAGAGAATGGAAGGAAGGTTCGGTGAATGGAAACCGATTGAAATTGTATTATGACAACCAACTTCCTTGCAACTCTTAGTAAAAGCATAAGAAAAAGGGTCTAGGTATCAGGTGCAGTTGAAATTGGGTACTAGACATAGAAAATATAGTCTGCACATAGAAGGGAGGGACAGAGAAGAAAGCACAGGATGCCCTGCGCAGTCTGAAGTTGAAATGAAACAAAAAGTTCAGACCTGAAGTGCCTCGGGATGAGTCATAGGTGAGTGTTAGGGGCCTGTTGGCCCTTGGTTATGGAAGCAAGCAAATATTAAGGGAGAAAAGGAAAAATGTTAACTACGCAGAAGACACAGTGACTGATATTGGGTCGAAGTGAGAAAAAGAATAGAAAAGATTGAGCGAAGTAAGAGAAATCAAGTCGTTGGACGAGGCAATCGAGGATGACAGATCAGTAAGGAAGAGGGATTGTGGACAACTCAGCAAGTGAAGGAATATGTCAATAGATTCTTTGAAGCACTGCACATGAAGGAAAGAAAGGCAGGCTGGCGAAGCCCTGAAAATGCGGGTCAAGTTGACCTAGGGTTTTAGACACCTAGGGTTTTGGTATCTAGGGTTTTGACACTTAGGTTTCAACCTAAGGGTGTCCGAGAGCTACTGTAATGTATAAATAAAGGTCTAAATGACCTGGGAGGGGTTGGTACTAAGTTGGTTGAGGGCTCATTATTATTATATGATTGAATGAGTACTACTGTGTGAGAGAGAAGTGTCGAGTGCGAGATCCTTATGGCATTATAAGATCTTCAACTGGGTGCGAATATCAACCCTGCAGCTGGGTGTGCAGGGAGGGGAGAGAAATAGAGATAAGAAGAGAAGATCTGCTAGCTAAGAACACAGATAAGAGTTGTATGCTTCCATATTAATATATCATAAAGCACAGTTCTATGGACGTAGCCCTAGGGAGAGGGTGAACCATGCATATCTTGTGTTATGTGTGATTGATGTTGTGTTCTCTATCATTTGATATGATGCTATTGTGATATTGTGTTAGATCTAAAATGTAACTTGTGCAGTAGAATTAAGGAAGATAAAGGATAACTAGGTGGTTGTATGTTGTTGTTGTGAATCCACTATGCATTTCCTCTGGTTGTAGACACATGTGTCCTACAACCTCTTATAGCTACTTCAGGTGAGACTACATCTACTTAGCAGGTGTTGCCGAAAGGGCCGGTAGTTAGGGCTTGTTGGTGTGCTGATAGAACTGAACCATGGGTCTGCCCCTATGCCAACAACAGGTCCAAAGCATAATGTACTTAAAATTTTTTGGTTGCGTTGCATATGCACATGTTCTAGATGAGTTGAGAAGGAAGATGGACAACAAAGGAAATAAATGTATATTTGTTGGGTATTCTTAAGAAACAAAAGGATACAAGTTGTATGACCCTATTGCAAGAAAAGTCATAATCATCCGCGATGTTCAGTTCATGGAGAATGAAGCATGGGATGGAACCATAGAAAATACATTCAAAATTATGGACGCGATGGAGCATGTTGACATAGAAGA